>JAPMOR010071052.1:127166-184325 GCA_026543865.1 Argiope aurantia
TTTCTTTTCCCGTTTGTCTGAATTTGTAGGCAGACGGCACAGTTTTTTGATTAACATAATGATTTTCCAGAACATTTCTAATAATATTATCAAGAGCATTTCTAATTATATTTTGCAGCTCCATTAACTAGCCAAGCGTTGGATAAGATGTAACTATAAAAGCTTTTGATGAAGGAAGGAATCTCAAATGTTCGTACAGAAATTTGATTACTTTTGATGGCGCCATTTGATAATAAGTAATAAGAGCGATTTCTGCGTCGCGTACATTAGAGTTTTATCTTATATATAGAAATGTGATTTCAGTTCCAATTTACTAAAGTGTTTCCATAGTTGGCATATGCGTTCATGATATATTTTAATGTTCAGAATTTTTATTAAAATTTTATTTTCTGTTTCTTAGCATAATAGTAGCTTATTTTTTAAAACATTTTTTATCAATTCTTTTCTTGAGAAATGACAATTTTTGTCTGAGCACATTAAATGTATTTTTTATGCTGTTTTCGGCAGTATTTCATGCTCAGTTCTTTTAAAGTTATATACATATTTCCTTCCTTTTAATATGATAACGTTTCCCTTTATTTAACTTCTCATTTTCGATTCATCTAATATTTTGAGGAATTTAAAACTAAGAATATTACAATTCCCTTAATTATTAATGTGCATTTTCTTTTAAAAATTACTATTTCAAATTTATGATCCTGTTAAATGTTTTTATTTTCGATAAAAAGAGTAATAGAAATTTCCTTTACATCGAGGAATTTAAGAAATAAACATACAATTTCTATGATTGCGCTTTGCAATTCTCAAAATGAAAGGGCAGTTTTGTGTTTTATATTCCCACCAAGCAATATTTTCTGAAATAAATGTGATTTAATTCCAAAATTCATCGAAATAAAAAAAAATTCAAGATTTAAAAATATCATTATATAGTAAATTTTTAATATCATTATATAGCAAATCAGTTTACTATCATTCTGTAGAACTGTATGCTTCACTATTAAATCTTGCCTGCCATAAAAAGCAGTTTTATATAGCTCGTAAAAAAAAGAAGCCATTCTTTGGAAACAATGTTCCAAAAGAAAGGCTTCAGAGTTTGACAAATGCTTCTTCCTCCTCTTTTTATTTCTTTAAAAATACATAGAATTTTATTTTTCAATCTAAATTTTTAAATAAAAATTAATTTCACAATGTACTTAGAGAATATAACATTTCAACACTACTAGAAACTATCTAACAAGCGTCCTCTTTAAATTTATAGTTTTTTTTTTGCTAAGTCACATTTTTATACTTTTCCTCTCCCAATCATTTTGTTGACATTGATATTAATTTATAACGTATTTGCTAAGAATAGTGTTGCCATGTTTGATTCTTAAAATGTATTCAACTCTAATGGAAATAAAGAAATTAGTTTAGAGGAATGATCTTTGATCTTTTGTCTAGGTAATAAATTTATTTGACAAAATATTCAAGGTTAAATTAAATTACGCGATAGAAGATCCATTCCAATGCGAAATAGTTGTAATTAATAACTGCTATAGTCGCCACGATTTCGAATACAAACATGTAAGTGATTGTGAATTGTGTCATAAAGGTCTCGTATGTTATTTTAGGGGTGAAAATCTTGTTTATTGTACTTAATCATCACATGGTTGGATTACGCTGGATTTGTTATCCAATTAACTCAATGCTCTACATTTACTCATGGCAGAAAAGTCTGATGATCTCTCAAGCCAGGGCAATGCGTTGACATTTAGACAAAAGATTCTTTGAGCGACAGCAGCTATATGAGGAGGAGAGTTATCCTGCTACAAACCTATCCCCTTAAATAATTATAAAAATGCATCAAAACCAATTCAACCATCGTCTGATGTACAAATTTATTGTTAAGGGGCAAAGGATCTTTGACCCTTTGTCTAGGTAATAAATTGCAATAGTAGGAAATTGCTCTCCAGGCCATAACTCCTGTAAACTCCAGTGAGTCTACGCCTCTTTCTATCAACTATCTATTTCTTTCTATTTCTAATGCCTCACTGAGAGCAATGCAGAAACGATTCTCATATGAGAACAGATCTCCACTCTACCTTCTAATGAACTGTAATTTATCACTAAAATTATAAATGGCCATGATATGAAGTACCATTACACGGCGTCTGACTATTCTTCAAATAACCAATTCACTATAACACTTTGAATCATTAAAAACTTGACTTTCTGCTGCAAATACAGTAGGATGCACCGAAGTCATGCTGTAATTTTAAGAGTATTCTCTTTCGGTTTAATCCATATGCAACACTTTCCCATGACCCCTAATGCAAAAAATCATGCACAGTGGATACATTCTAACAACATCTTTCTGCAGTACCTCGAAAAGAAAATCTATCTTTTCACAATCCTAATTCACGGTTTCATTTAAATTCTGTAAATTGCTGGTATTGGATTCTTCGGCTCCTTAAAGACATTATTGACACAAATCAGTCTCACAAGACCCTATCATGAAGATAAATAATGTTCAGGAAATATAAATCACGTATTTAAAGCAAGAATGATTTTTTTGTTTTGTGGCTCCAGTAGTACCATTTTTATTTATCTAACGCCATTCTTATTTGTTATTTACTCTAGTGCCATTTTTATTTGTTTTATTTGAAATTTAAATGTATATCATCTTTCATATATACATTTCTCCAAATTTCGTTTACTTAGTACGATATCTTTTGTGATTTTGTAATTTTATTTCCTGCCACTATATAAAACCTAATCCCTCTATAAAATAGTCTTTCAAAAATAATATGTTTGGGTAAAATATGGTTTAAAAATACAAGGCTATCATATCATACTATATTCTACGACATTATAAGGCAATATATTATTTGAAATGTTGAAGTTTAAATATACCACTAAAACTTAAATAGAATGAGGATATATAATTAATGATATCAAACTAAAAAATTTAAGTAAAATATTATTAAAAAATCCATTTTCTTAAATAAATAATTTAATCTTTTTCCAGATTCAAAGACGTCCTTTATGCAAAAACACCTTCAGGCTGGAGGAGGATCTGCACTATGACTCTTTACTTAACCGACCTCCTAACGTTATGGACATCATCTACTACACAGATAAGGACGGACTTGACAACAAGAGCCTTTCAGGATATCCGGGATTCACAATCACTTATACAGCTTTCACGAAAGGTAATTGTTTTTCATGATTTACGAATCGACAACAATTAAGCATAGAATCAGGGTGAATAGCAATGTGGGCATATACTCGCTTTGTTCCCTCACCATATTTTGCATAGACACATTGATATTTTACATTCGAGTTAAAAACTATTGGCTCCCGTAGCATATAAATGCAACCCTTCTCCTCTATGATAGTAATTAATCATTTAATAAAGAGTGCAAATTATAAAAGCATTTAAATTTATTAATGTAGCCTCGAAATTTCAAATTCACATACCGTTTTACTTTAACAGGACATTAAATAAGCGTGTCACAGGTTCTGGATATCTTGTGACTTATATTCCCAAGTTTGGTTTATATTCTCGCCATCAGTGCTTCGGAGGTTGGTTGAAGACGTCCTCGACCTCAATATCACTAATAATTTTTTTGACAAAAAATTTTCTCAACATGAAGTTTAATTGTGAGAGTCTGTCGATCTAATATATAAATATTTTTAAAGAATTTTTTAGCTCTAATCTTCACTGATAATAAATGTGCCTGTGTGTCGTCACTCTTATAGTCAGACAATTTAACTGACAACTCTCCTGACTGGCACATATACTTTGGAGGTTGAGAATATGTATCTTAGAGTAATTTTACATGAAATTTTATTTAAAAATTTAATTAATTAAATATTAATCGAAATCTAGGAATTTTTCTGCATTATCGTCCGAAAATATTACAGCACAATATTTACTTTTATGCCATCTTAAAATTAAAAATAGATATATATTTTTATCAAACGATTTTTTTCCCTATGATCTATTTTAGATTTTCAATAATTTCTACAAAATATTTTAAGTATATTTTATAACAATATGTTTTATTTTGAAGTGAATTCGAATCGTTTTCATACTGGTTATTACTAATATTTCATACATTTTTTTGTTGTTGTTCATGATGATTAAGATAGGAAAATTCGCCTTATTTTTCCATGTTGAGTAGATTGCAGTAATGCTTTCAATAAAAGTTTTGAAATTTTGTTATATCTATAGTTAAAATTTAATTTCAGAACTAAGAAATGATAAAATATTTTTTAACTGCGTCCATTTTTAATGCTACTACTCTTTCCTGTGGTATGATTGAGTGTATAAAGAGATCAAATAAATAGGAGAATGCACAACATAATGAAAATAAAATTGTGTATGGCTTCAAAAATAGTACAGGTTATATGTCTAAAAAAATTTAAAGTTTAAACATTTCCCTGAATTAAGCATTAAGATGAATTAAACAAAATATTTAATTAAAATTATTAGCTTTTACAGTATCTAAGAACGAATTTCGAGTTCCTTGTGAATTAATTTTTTATTTTTATATTTTCTTTCTTTCTTTGATTCTCATTTATATCTGGAAAATTCATTAGTTCTGTTTCCTTCTGGAAGATTAATACTGATAATGCAAGTTTTTAGTGGAGTATAAAGGAAATGCGGTGTATCGGATTAACAGCAAATACTTAAGAGAGCTGCTATTTTCTACAGAATTACTGTTGTGCTATGTTACTATCCAAAAAAGCAGAATATATATATTTACAGAAAATACTAACAGTCTAACTGGTGATGTTTGGATATCCAAGCATTCAAAGGTATTTAAACTAAAATCGAAATTATTTTCAAAAAAAAATGAAAAGGGAGCCAAACATTTTTTTTATGTAAAAAGATTACAGTTAACAATAATTTTTGAACATACTATTGTAATTGGCGATCACACTCACATCGCCTAGGGAAATTTAAAAGGTCATCATTCATTTCAGCTTTTAATTATAGTGAAAAATATAACCATCGACAAAAAGTTTGTTCGTTAAGAAAAAGTATAACGTGTTTCCAAAAAATCTGATCCTCAACAGCAGAGAAAAAATTATTCATGCAAAAATGTATGAAGCAGAGATAAAATATCTAATTTTGGATTAAATCCATCACCTGGTAGGTTGTACGTCTGTCCGCGCTTATGCAAGCACGATAACACAAAATTTCGATAAACTTATATCTTGACTCAATATATTATCTTGTAGAAAAAAAATCATTGATCTATTGTAAAATTATTGTATATCTAATTTCGTGCCTAAATGGCTTGCGGGTAAAACTCTCAAATGCATATCCGATCATTTTTACTATGTTGCGAAGCTAGTAAAGGTGTGGTGTGGTAGTTTGGAGAGGGGGGCCAGCTCAGGTGTCGTCCTCATCATCTGATCGCAGTTCAAAATTACGAGGTCGGATCCAAAATAGCCCTCATTTTGCTTCAAAACGGTACATTAATATAATTAAATCAAACAAGCTAAATTAATCGAAGCTAAAAAAATAAAATGCATTGTAATGTACGAAAGTCCCTCTCACTTATTAAATAGTTTGCTGCAGATTTATATAACATGTTAATTATTATATATTAAATAATAATTTATATATTTTAATTATATAATTATATTATGTAACATTATTATATGTTATAAAATAATTAATTTTAATAATATGTAATAAGTAATGAAATGCGCATTGCTACTGAAAATTATCACAAAAACCGGTTTTATATACAGAACTTGGTCATAATAAATATCCGAAATGTGCTTTCATAGATTCCAGTTTGCATAACGATTCTTTCGAGTGTAATAATGGGAACAGGATCTGGCCCGATCTCACCTGTGACTCCCATAACAACTGTGGAGATCAAAGCGACGAAGAACCCAAGGGCCGATCCAACTGCGGTAAGCAAAATTTTTTTCACTTTTTCGGTTAAGGAGGCAGATTCTTGTTTCAAGACTAAAGGATCGTCATTTCGAGGTATAATTACAATAATATGCGCTACGTGCTCGTTCCATTATCCGTGAATCTTAACATTTCATATAAAAGAAACTTTCAAAGAGATTGGAATTTTAAAGAAGAAATTTGGAATTACGATTTTTCTTTTCTTGCAAACGAAAATAATGTTGATAATCATTGGAAAATTCAAAGTTGAGATTTTGACAAATTTCCATGTTTCAGATATTCTTAAATCCAAGAAACAAATGTTGGAATGATATCTATCTGCCTCTCCGAAAGCACGATAGTTCAAAAACATTTTGAACGAGATGAATGAAATTCAGTATGTGACCAATGGCAAATTTAAATAATTTGCGGACACCTCTTGCAATAAACTGGTCGATATAGTGCCACATTTCAACTTATTAAGCTTTTATTTTGTATTAACCTTTTTAAATTTTATTAACTTTGGGAAAATGTGGTTGTTTTTAATTATCTATTATTTCTTCAGATTGCCAACAATCCCGTTCGCACACATTATTAATGATCAGAGGCTAGGCGTTTATAAATACTTTAATGCCAAAAGGAATGCAATGAAGCACATAGGAACCCGAGAAGTTATACCTTATAAAGTATTAATATTAACCTAATATTTCTTAATTCACAAAATTTGTAGTTTTTACAAATTTATGTATTTGAAAAGCAGGATAATAAAGTTTTTTTTTTTTTTAAATTGTCTTATTCGAAACCTCATTCAGCATAGTGGTCCTAGGGGCGTGCCTAGTTGAAAATTCGCCACTGTATATGGCCTTATAACAATATTGTAGATTTCTGTCAAATTTTGAACGAAATCCATTCACAGGAAGATTAAATGCAAGTAAACGCGATGAAATTGTAAAAAGCTGGGTAGATAAAAAATTTGATACTCAGTTTTTTTACATGTTAAATATAAATATGTATCACATTTTGAACTAAAACCATCATAGAAGTGACGTATATCGGTTGTTGCGTTTGTAAGAATGTAGACGATAACTCATAACGGCAATAAACTAAATTTGATATATCATCTTTTCATACAATTTTTACTTTAATTCTGTGTGTTTTTTTATTTTATTTATTTGCATATTCAGTTTTCTTCAATACACAGCGGAATGTAAAAAAACTCATGTGTGAGACTTTGAAAATAAAAATCTGAATACTCTTGGCTATCATGGCTTTCCTCTCGGTCCACAATTTTTGTTTGGTGAGAGTGAATAATACCTTTATTGAGAAGTAAGTTAGAAAGCAGGGAACTGATTCCGCCTGTTTTATGATTTCATGAAAATTAAGGTATGTTAAGAATTCAGTTAACCACATGTTCTTCTTGGGCGGAGCTAGCTGCCAATCATGTATCACGTGGTCTCCCTGTTGTTTTTTAGTATATTTTTTTTTTACCAGTAGAAGTGAACTTGACCACAACCCCCGATGTGACTTGACTCCTGTACTAAGGGGAGTGTGATCACGGCTCTCTCTTTCCCGAGAAATTTTATGTGTAGTTCTCTAGGCCTACTACACTATCGCGTAATCATATGCCTTTTGCTGTTAATGTTACCAATAAACCACATAAAAGACAACATGTGTCTTGAAGTCATTGCACCCAGACCACAATCTTCACTTTTAAATAAATTATTGTGTAAGCAAGAAAAGCAACAGTAATTTTTTTAAGGTCTGAGACCCATTAAATAACTTCTTATTTTTCCTAGTTAACATAATCACTTTTCATATTCGGTGCCGGGGGATGAGATTTATGAATATAGGGGGTGCGTCACAATGGTATTACATCGGTAAAGGACTTAATAATATTTAAATAATAAGCGAGAATGGCTCCCGAACAATTTCTCGTAAATTCTTAACACATTTCTCATACCAGAAAACGTCTGGCATAATATTGGTGTACAATAGTTAGGAAATATTAACTTTTGGAGTGAATTTACCATTTTTACTGAATCTATCGTGCCATCCTTAAGCGAGTTTTTTGACGATTCATCCCTGGCATGCCGTTAGTGGTATACGAAATCGAATTTTTGCTTTAGACACGTTGTTCTCAATCGATTCAAATAAAAATGTGACACAAAACTGCCCTTGTAGTGCGCAAAATCCCGTACCAAATTTGATACATTTAAGTCGTAAGTACGTTTCTGAGTTACCACGTTTACATGTTTTTAAAAGCACAGATCTACGACACTGATTTGCCTCAAAATTTGATAGGTGTCAACAAAAAGATGTTAAAACTGAGAAGCGAATTTTATCTGTCTAATTTTCTTTATTTTGTAATTATCCTATTAACTTATATTCGAACAGTCGAAGAGACTGACTTTCTTTGAAAGGATTTTGGTCAAAATTTGGTCTTAAGATCGTATACCAAATTTCAACCGTCTAGTTCAAAGAGTGTGTGAGTTACTTTCTCACAAACAGACTGAGAGACTCATATTTTGCAAAAATATGTTTTTCGAACTCAATGAGGTCTAAAACATGAATATTCGCCGAAATCTCGAGTTCGAATTTTTTGACAATTATTCTACTTTCTCTATGTTATGTATATGAGAAAGTAAAAATTAGAATTTCACTGGCAAAAAACAGAAAAACTACTTTGGTATTATTAATTGCTAAATAATTAATTTACTTAAAATATTAATTTGATATTGCTGTAAGATGATAGATTCTAGATCAGATTCAATAGAATATATATCGTGTGTATTTACCTGATTATATTTAAAACACCCATAGTCAAACATCCTCTCGATGATACAGTTTAAAAGTTGGAAGAACATATGCTCGCTTAGAAATAATCATCATCATTTTTCAATGGTTTTTAAAAAAATTTCTCTAAATGACCTTTTGCGTATCCCGAATAGCTTCAAAACACATAAAAAGTATCACGACACTAATGTAAATAAACAAATCTAAATTCAGATGTTATGATACAATAGGTTGAGAAACTATCTATATAGTCAGAGGAGAAAGACTAGATTGGTTAGAAAATTGAAATTTTATGTGGTATATGAATTTCAAAAGAGGAAAAAAACTGCTGTTACAACATTGTAATGTCTTTTGGGAAGAAAGAGTATAAATCTTTAAGTCAAAGGGAATTTCTTTGATCTAATAGTAAAGTTTGGCGATAGGGATGTGCGCGCGTTGAAGTGCTGCCCTATTTGATTGACACAAAAATAACTAGTGCCGCTCCAGATATCGCTATTTTTTTTAAGATAATATGACCAATCAATCATTCTCCTTAAGTGAAGAAAAATGCTAAATTTTCTTAATAGATTTAAAACCATATCTTTGAAAATATTTTAATTAGTGCTGTAGGTTAATGATTAAGTCACGTACTAAATCATTTAGGGAGGAAAAAATTCGGCATCACTAATTAATATTTTTATTAGGTAAAGTTCATAAGTTGACATAATAAATTGGTTCCGTCCATTTCGTCATAAAGATAATTTATTTTGAAGCAAACAAGAATTTCTTTAATTTATTCAGTCTATTTTTGAATATTTTCATTAATCTAACATATAAAAAGGAATATTTGCTTGTTCGTATTTTAGGCGCTGCTGTACTGTTCATCCGATTGTGGTAAAACTTTACAAATTTATTGCTTGCCTTTGCTCGAATGTTTTAGGGATAATACAATTATTAGTATTTATTTTGAACGCAGTAAGTTCCCCATTCGACTTGCATTTACAATGATCATCAACAAAGCGCTTCAAGTGTGCGGATTGAACCTAGAAAATCCATGTTTTTCATGGCCAGTTGTATGTTGTATGCTCACGAGTCATACAGCCAAGAAATTTATTTATTTTTTTGCTGAAAACGGAAAAACAAAAAAATATTGGCTACCCTAAAGCACTCGAATAAGAAATTTAAAAAAATAATAGCATAACTATTATTTATATTTCTCCCTTACATATCATTCAATTTCAATGAGTATATTGATTGTCGAAATAGCTATCTTGTTTAATTAGAAATGATATTTCAAATTCCAAACGATATTTCCAAAATTATTTCTTCTACGTCAACAACGCACCAGGTACCAGCTCGTATGATATAAAACTAGACGGATCAATTTCAATTGGAAGGGAGCATTTATAGATTTACATAACAATATTCATAAAAGTTAAATCTTTTAGAAAAACCTATTATGATGTATAAATTCTCGGCATAGTAAACTTTTTACACCGTTTAATTAACTGTCTAAATTTCTAAGTTTCCAAAGTTTTTTACCCTTTAATTATTACACTGAACTTCAAAAACTACTTCAAACTATGCTGTCAAATAGGAAGAAGTAAGAGATTTATTTAAATAGAGGAAAATAGGGAGTAACATTTATGGATGGAACAAATTTTGAAAAAGAAAAAAAATGATTGAATAAATTAAAAAAGTTTTAAAAAAACGAAGAAATACTGACAGCATCACATATTTATATCAGATATAATCATTCGCGAAGTTCACATTAAGTTGACTCTATTCTAATAACAGTCTGTGAAAAGAATTCATCTAAAATAATTTCTTTAGATTAAATCGAAAGCGATGAATAAATTCTGATTGGATTAATCAGTGTCACTTTATTTAAAGACGGAACAATTTTATAAGCAGACACATAAAAAAAATAAGAGTGGCCAAACTTTTTGTCGCTTACTTTAATCCTTTCACTGTAGTAAATGTTTGAAGTCACTCAACTGACAGCGTTAGAATAATGAGAATGCCTTTAAGCATCACTTAATAATGTCTGAGCAGTATTATTTTAGATGCCTTTGGGCTTCTATATAATAACGAGCACATCACACAAACAACGTCTTTCCAGATTTAATGGGCAATGCCTAGGATACAATAGTATAGTTGATAATTAAAGACATCGAGAATGCATTAGGGAGGTCCTTTAAGGAAAAAAGAAAAAGAAAAAAATTAAAAGTAGATGTTGAAACTATTAGCATAAAATATATGAGAAGATTAAAATAATTATGAAAAGATTTTGCTTTTATTATAGATTTATTACAGCATTTGTCTTTGGTACAAGAATGTTGCAGAGAAGTAGAATAGTAGAATTTCTAAGAGAAATCTAAGTATTAAGTTTAGCAATAATTATAAAAAAAGAAAGAGAAATAAAAAAAGATGTTTTGGAACACATATATTTTAATAGCATCAAAATGCTGAATTTCTAGGCCAAATATTTTTTAAAGTATTATTTATGTTTGGATAGAAGACACTTCACCAAGAAATTTTCATCTATCTAATTTTTTTTTCAAGCCGGCCCTATGTGTATTGTCGAAAGCTTTCTTTTTTTCACCTAGTGATTGTTCACAAGGGTGTCTTTTCTGATATTTTAAAGTAACAATATTAATATTTTGTTTAAGGTTTCATTAAAATGATCGATTATTTCTTCTAATTAGTAAGATGTTAAATGCTCAATGGATTTGATTAAACTGATTCAATTGTTTCTCATAATTTGTAAGATGTTAGAAATGACAATAATGAATAAAAAAATATTCAGATTTCATAAATGTTCACTGGATTTGATTAAAATGGTTCCATTGCTTCTCATAATTTGTAAGATGTTAGAAAAGACAAAAACGAATAAAAAAATATCCATGTTTCGTAAATGTTCAATGGATTTAATTAAAATAGTTCAATTGTTTTTTATAATTTGTAAAATATTAGAAAAAAAATGAATTCAAAAAGTGTTTAATGGATTTGATTAAAATGGTTCAGTTGTTTCTTAAAATTTGTAAGATGTTAGAAAAGACAAAAATGAATAACAGAATGTTCACTGGACCATAAGTTGCATAGCTCAGATTTCAGAATCTGTAAGAGATGGTCCCTTTTCATGTTCATAAATGGATCTATTTAAAAAAGAAAATGGAAAAATTCGTTAGTCATTTATCATCAGCGATTCTTCCTACTAGTTTACATTTCACTGCGAAGCGACTATATGGATCGAGTATCAGAAAACATCACATATTTGAAGAGAGATAAGAAATCGTTTCCATTTCTATTCTTTTATAACTACTACAGTTCATCAATTGTATGATTAGTGTGCCCATTTTATGTAACAGTAGTGAATAATTATATCCTTAAATTGATTTTATTAATGAATATATAATAAAAACATAATAAATATAATAATATATCAAAATAATACATAAATAAATATATACACATACATAATAAATATAATAATATATCAAAATAATACATATATAAATATATACACATACATAATAAAATATATCACATAATAATACAGGACCGTGGTGGCCTGGTAGTAAGGCCTCTGCTCGTGAGCCATTGGGCTTCAGGTTCAAGACCCGATTCCACCGTCGTGTAAGGGGGGGTCTGTTGCCCGTTAAATCCCTCCACCTGGTATAGTGTGGAGAGGGGAGGGGGTACCAGTTCAAGTGCCGTCTTCGTCATCTGACCGCAGTTCAAAATTAAGAGGTCCGTCCCAAAATAACCCTAGTGTTGCTTTACAATGGGACGTTAACATAACTAAACTAAACACATAATAATATATAATGTACATAAATAAATATATCAAAAAGAAATTTCTATATACAAAGGTAATATTCGAATGTGATAAAGATATAGCATTTTTTTTTCCTCCAGAAGAAAGGTTCATGTGTAGTACTAGGAAATTTCTTGTATTTTCCAGGCATAGGTAAACGAGGATCCATGGTATTCATCATCTTGGGGGCTCTTATAGTTCTTGTAATGATACTCATGTGCGTAACCACCCTAGCATGCTCCAAGAACCCTACGGTCACCCGACTCAGACATAGGACTCTCTCTGCGATCCCTCGTCTTGGAACGAGATATTCTACTTGAATTATGATCTCTGTAAATAGTATGAACAAATATAAGTACTTGTTGTTGGATATTTGATGTACAGAACTGTATAAATCTATACTGTCCCAATACTGTGTTTATTATTTGGATATGTATTAACTATACTGGTAAGAAAATTCAAATCTACATACTTGTAAATATTTTTGTTATTTAAGGCTATAACCACTTGCAAAGAACAGTTTTCATTTTGTATTTGATCTTTCATACATAAGGTTGGTTTACAATTTTCTTTCCAAGGAAGAAAATTATCGACATAAATTAAGAATTAATTAAAGCTTTTGTAAAAGTAACTGGACATTAGTTATCTCCCTAATGTCAATGTCACATTTTCTGTAACTTATACTTAAATACTCAAACTGTCTATGAGCCAATGCAAATTATTATTCAATATTTTTAACTCCTGTTTACGGACAAAAGTATCTAAATTATTCTTTTATATATTTATTTTACAATCTATATGTCAATATATGTAAATTATTCTTCAATTCTCTTGACCTTTTCATTCCTTATATGCTAATTTTTAAAAATTATTTCTTAAGAATTCTTATATATTTATTTCTTCTCTTAATTCTGCTTAAATATTTTTTAATACTCTTATTTCCTGAATGTCTGTATCCTAATTTCTGCATACCAGTTTTTTTTACTATCGGAACTACTGGTAAAAAATTTATTTAAAAAAAATTCATTATAATGACTCCTGACAACGCACCGTCCATTGTTATTTGAACAGATGCTCGGTGTATATAAATACTACAATAATTAAGTGAACGGAATGAAATTAACAAAAAATTGATCAATTATATTTGATAAAATGTAAATATTATCTTAATATTTCATAGTTCCCAGACTTTGTATTTTTAATAAATTTATTTATTAACTAAACAAATAGCATCCTCTTAGATGACTTGTTTGAATCTCCTCTCAGTCGAACATCTCTAGATTAATCTGTTTAGTGGGAAATCCGTCATATGAGATGTTTATTGAATATGAGATGTTTATGATGCAAATTTTATTTCAGAATTGTAACGTTTATAAATCACTTAATTTTTTTCTTAATCACTTTTTAAATTAAAAAAATACGATAACATATTTAAATGATCCATGGTTTAATTAGCGAACTAGTTAGGGGTAGTGAGATAAATTTATGAAAATGGAAAGAAATTTACACGAATGTATCTAACGAAAACACGAATTTTTCTTTGTTATTTTCATAGCATTTTTAATAAGCAGATTTACATATAAATATTATTACGAAAAACATTCGTCCTGTGTGTGTACGGGGAAAAATCTAACAGCAGAAGTTGCAGAAATCAGCAATACACAGATAGCAAATTGTTATTAAAATACTTAAAAGCGCAGAAGTACTCAGAGAACTCGTTCAAATGAGTTCTGAGTTCACCTCAGAACCTCAGTTCTGTCTCTTGGGTTTTTATAGTCTCTGTGAGAGGGAAAGAAGGTTCTAGAAGAATATCGTATTTTCATTCCTAACTGAAATAACGTCAAAATTCCAGCAGTTAATTTTGTCTCATTCATTCAGCATCCATTAGATGTCTCTGTAAAACTCTCTTTACAACGAAGTTAATTGGACAGGTAGGCAATATTACAAATTCGAAACAAAATACAAGTACTGATACTTCTATTTACAGAAAAATGTTCTAAATTTATTTAAAAAATTAGTGTATACATTCACAGAGAAGTAAATGCGAGCGGCTTGAATAATGACAGCCTATATATATATATATATATATATATATATATATATATATATATATATATATAAATCCAGGGCTTATATTTATTAATTAAAGGTCAAATATATTTATATATGGCGAAAAAAAATTTTAATGGTAATTTCATTTTCGATCTACCTCACAAATCAGAGCAAATTTTTAAACTTTAATGAATTTAAAGAAAATGTAATGAATTCAATCAATATCCTTGTATGAATTCAAGAGAATTAATTCAACAAAAGTTATTCTTAGATGCATCTTAAAATTAAAAAATAAATATATCTTTTCAATAACAATTTCACTGGAGCGCAATCCCCCCCGCCCATAAATAATCAATTTCTTTAAAAATAATTTTATTTAGTAGGTACTTTTTCTCAATGCAATCAAATTCAAATTCTTATAGCAAAAAAAAAAAAAAAAAAAAAAAAATCGTTTTCATTATCTCTATAAAAAATTTAATCGCATGGCTAAATTAATTCAACAGCTGAAAGCTAGCGAAAGAAGAATCGGCTTTTTATTTATTTTGTAATGCAATACTATAATGAATGTATGCTTTCTTACTTTATCAATAACTATAAAAGAATCGATTTCTAAGCAATATCATCTAAGTAAGTATATTAGTAATTATTCTCGATATGGCAAAAGATTATGCTTGTTATTTTATAGTTTTTTTATCAATATGTTTCAACCTATTTAGCAATCTGTTAGACTTATTCTTATAATGCATCTAAAATATATAATATAATGCACCATTTTAATGTTAGAATAAAACACTGTTAGGAATAAAAAACGTAGTTACTTCATCGAGAAAGTTGCCTCATTTAGATGATACATCACATGCAATTGGGTGCAAATGGTTTTACATGCGTTTGTAATTCCATTTGACTTCATTCAAGAGGTTCATATAAACAAAGAAAAATAGTTTTCTAAAATAATATGGCTAAAATGACCATCACAACTAGAAATTTAAAAATATTTTTTTTAATTTTATAGATTGATGGATTTAATAGAATATAATAATTTATATATTAAAGATTTAATTGAAATTAAATACAACAAATATTCCTGGATAAGCTGATTAATATTAAAAGTTCAAAACAAAGTTTTCGTTATTAATTATTTAAAACAAAATCGATCGTTGAAATATTGTTGAAAAATATTTACTCAAATTTTTCAATTTGGTCAAAAGGGTGTTTAGCTTTTGACTTCCTAACATTTAATCATAGCAATTATTAACAATTTTTGAAAGCAAAATCCAGATCTATTAATTTAAAAGTTTTAATTAATAGCTAATAACATTTAACTAATATAATATATACTTGTAATTTTAACTAATACTTATAATACTAATTTTTATTACAGTAAAATGTCATTTTATAAAGTGGACGCTTCAATTATGAAATTGCAAATCAATTGTTTTGAGAAAAATCATAATGGTGTTTGTGTCATGATTTTGAAAAACTCTGGATGCTATACAAAAATTACTAATAGGGCGTAAGGTTATCTAAAGCAGTTACCAGCCTATTAAAAAAAAATGAAAAAAAAAAAAAAATGGAAAGTCTGAACATTACAAACAATTGGAATTCAAATTTAGAAATATTCAAAAACCGATAATATTATTACCTTACGCAACTATATACTACGTACGTTTCGACGGATAATGGAACACGGAAAGTGGATTGGTGGATAAATGTCACGAACCAGTATGGAACATCTTTGTAAAACTCTTCAGAGTACTTTTGCTGAAATTGCATTGTAAATCCTTCTAAGGAAACATCTCTAACTTTTTTTTCTTTCGATAAAGTATCCTTTGAGTATCTTTAGAAGAGGCACTTACTTTCTAATATCGAGATAAACTTGCATAAAATGATGTTTTTATACCCTTTTATCGGGAGGGCTGAAAGCAAGTTTTGCAATGCAAGCTGCTCATTTTTTTCTGCTCCAAATATCTTAAATGGGGGGGGGGGGAATTGAGTTCTATAGTATCTAAAAACGCTTGCACGTCACCTATAGATTATTTATATAACAGAATAGACCAACTCTATCTTTTTGAAAACAGAATAGAATAGACTTAAGCTATGAGTTCGTTCAGTTATTTTGAAAAAAGAAATCATTTTGTATCGTAGGCATTTAATAATTATTAAAACGGAAGTCCAGATCTCAAAATATACATCCAACTATCGATTTGTAAGATATATAATTTGAAAATACCATGTAAATTGAAATCTGCATTTGAAATTAAAGTTGTTTTATTTTGGAAACAAATATAAAAATTCGCATAAATAAATATTAGATTTTTTTTTAAAAAAAGAAACAAATATAAAAGTTAATAAATTCGAGATCACAGTCACTGCTTAGTGTTAACGCAAACAACGCACTGAAAAACAATGAATCCACGATATACATAAAGAAACACTTTTATTCATTTTCACTGTTTTGAATAAAATTACAGAAATACATGATACCAAATGAAAGAAACGACTGTAGAAACAACAACTGGAATAGATTAAATGCGCATATCTAACGCGCACACAAATTCACATTGATTTATCTGTGCAAAGTTTCATTTGGGTGCTTTTCATCCTGGTATCACAATACATTTACGCCGATGATTTAATCTGTCTAACAAAGTCTATTACATCATTTGTTACCTACATCTAATGTACAGATAAGAGATAATTCCGTGTCTACGTCTACAAATACTCGTGTTTTACAACAAACGTGTTATTGTCTTGAATTTCACACAAAATCATAGCCCACAGTGATGGAAGAAGCGAAATTGAGTGAAATTTTGTACTCATTATAGCAACAAATTTTGTTGCTTAACGTTTAAATAATAATTCAGTTATAACACTATTCGGCTACGTTTACAAAGATAACGATTTAAAACGATAATAAAGATTTTTCCCAATAAACAGCCATTTCTTTTTATATAAAAAAAAAGGCTTGATTAAAAAGTTAACGATTTATTTTACGTTTTCCACAATTACCACTAACACATAATCTATCTCTCTTTAACCATCCAAATTTTTGATAATTTAAGTTGAATTATTTTGTTTAGTCTATTTTGTCAAAAGTCTTTCTTTGCAACACCGAAATCAGTCAAATCGTTTCTAGTTCACTCTTAAATCTTATTCTAAGCGGCTTCTGTGGTCAGTGTGAAAATGAACTGTAGCTAAATTCCCAGAAATTTACATTCAGGTTGGAACAGATGAATATCTAAGTCAAACAAGACTTTCTTAATATAATGAATACTAACACATTTACTCTTTTGATGAAAAATTCTTCGAAATCAATGAAGTCAATTTACGGTCATGTAGCCGCACAACGATATGTGGTACCAACAAATGGCAAAACGTCACAGCATAGCGCAAGATGTGTTTATTAGACAACATGTGCATCTATGACTATGACATGCGAATTGACTCTATTATGAATTTCATTAACTTTTACTAAACAATTAACATTTCAATACGCAATCAATAACATAAGCAAAAAAAAAAAAGATCAAAAATCAGGAAAATAAGCATAATTACATTTTGGAAACGCTGTCATATATACGACGTAATTGATATCTGCAAGGAAACATTTATGAATGCGAAAATAAAAATTTAAAAAATACACAGTAAGAAAATTTTTTTACATAACAAATTTTTTTATGACATAACACATTAAATTTACAAAAATTTCAATGTTCGAGAAATTTTGAAGTTTATATACATTTCTAATGAATGCATTTCTCTCGCCTACATCGACCAGAGAAGCCTTTTTAAATTGTCAGCAAATTTCATTTCTCTTGTCCCATAATGAAGTTTTCGAGAATTTCCTCACAATTAATTCATTATAAACGGAAACTTATATCTATTTATTATGAAGATGTTGGAGACGTGTCAAAAATCAAACATTGGTCGGTAGTTTATTATTTGCTACGATCAGAAACAGAAAACATTCATTACCTGAACCCGAGTTAATTTCATATCAAACAGCTGAAATAATATCTATAATGTTGTACATATGAATGTAATCAAAATTATCCATCATCTACTCAATAATCAGTCCAATCGAAGACTTTGTAAGTCTGTGATTAATTTATATTTTAACACATGAATAATCAACTACGAATGCTTTTCGTGTTAGAATTGGATACGAACGAACTATTGAACCCATTCTTTAAGAAAATATATATTTTTTTAACAATTAACAAAAAGTTCTCCAGATAAGAGCGATTTTTCTCAACGTTCACTGACTGACTTGATTAATTATAAATCTTGAGCTCTTCTTAAATCAATGAATAGAGGATGAATATTTTTTTAAAAATAAGGAATATTTTGAGGAATAAAATAATACAGGACGGCTAGAATTCAAATATTTCGATTCAGGGCAGTGTAAAAAAATGGTCATAAGAAAGTACAATACTCATAATTTAAAAATGGAAGATACGGAAAAGAAAAAAATGTATCGGTGAAAAATGACGTTTATTAGTCAGGATTTTTTAATACATACATTCTAAGACCACTAGAAGCATATTACTGCCAAGTTCAATAATTTCTTTAATGCCCATTGCAAGCAAGCTATATAATCACCTCAAATCTACGTTTAGAAACCACAAAAATAAATACTTTAGCACCATAGTTGGATTTTGTCAATTAAATTAAGGATTAATCTTTTGGGATAGTAATTTGGCAACTACAGCTGAATAGAATGTGGGCACAAGTTCTATCCAAACATTCTGGATGAAACAAAATTCTAAATGTTTCAATTTTTTTATATCAAATCATACTGAAGTGTCTTGATATGATACTTAATTATTAATTAATAAGTCAGATTAATTTTATATAATGAATATTTCTTATTTCAATTCCTAAAATAATTTTTATATCATTATTAGGAAATAGTCAACCTTTATTGAATTGGAATTTGATTGCTAAGAACAGTTGTTCATACATTTATATTACACTCTAGTGCAAATTACCATTCATAGTTAATATCAATAACAATTACCATAGGATTAATATACAGCTATGATGGATTGCATAACTATCTATCTTCTAATTATATACATATCTTCTGCCTATTGTTCATTTTTAAAACATTTTCTCTTAATGTCTCTTCCTATATTCTGAAAAGAATATCTTCAAGCTCTAATTTTTCTTCACTCTATTCTAAATAAGAATGATATGATTCTAACTGTTCTAACCGATCAATTCTGTAGAGCTATCATTATTTTAACTTTAGTACTAAATTTTGGGCAATTCTATGTAATTAAGTTCATTTACAATCTTTATTTGCATTCAAAATGAATAATTATAATTACAACATGCATGCAAAAAAGAGCTTAATGTATAAACATTTTAAAACAAAGCGAGTATTACATTCCGGTTTTATTTTATATTAAAATACGAGTTTAAGAATTTTCAGTTCGCTTTCCATCACTTATGAAGACTGTAAAGACACTTAGAAGGCAACTTTATTCTGACAAGAAACAAAGTTGGAAGACTAATTTGCTCTGCGAATAGGAACGACACAGCATTATTTCCCTCAATACAACTAAGTAATTTACCATGCTTAAGTAAAAATCACATTGAACACATAACAGTATAGCAACAATAAAATTGAATTCATTTAAAATGTGCCTGGCAAGCTTACCAGCAGGCTGTATACAAACATCTTTAATTTTTTATTTAAAACAAGTGATAAATTTTAAAAAAATCTTTAATTTAAATAAAACATATATAAACAATGGCATCATTAGAAAGGGAATATTATATTATAAAAAAGTATCAATGAATGAAGCTGAAATTTACTTTCCTAGCAAATGTACAATGCCAGTTAATTTCTTAATACAATATGGAGTTAAATAACAGGGACAATTATGTGCTGTATGAATATAGTATTAGTACAAATTTGTTTGTGGGACTTTTTGTCTTTTATTTAAACTGTGTAAATAAAAACATTTAGAAATAATTTTATTTACCCTTAATCATTACTTTCTTAAATGTTATGAAAAATATTAATAATATTTATTATCATATGATATTGCATTACAATTTCAATTTGAAGAAAGTCTGCGACCATCTCCACCATATAAATATATCGAGAACAGCAAAAGAGTATTTGGAAATACAATTTATGTGTACTGCAATATTTGATAAATAGAAAAATTTGACTTATATTTAAATCTCTTTATATGAATAGCCACAATTTAAATTCACACTATACAAATTTTACTAGATGAAATTTTATTCCTGCCTAAATGATGCCATTGCATAAATAGATTAAAACTAAAATATTTGCATAAACATCAATAAAAATTTGTTAGATGAAAGTCAATTAAATAAGACAAAAAAAAAAGACAAATTGTTTCCATCAAATTATCAGGGATACACTTTACAAAATATATATATCAACAAAATTTAAAAATGCTCTTATTTAATTAATTTTAAAAGAGGCTTAAAAAATGACATCACTATCCTGTAAAATAAAATATAATGTCACACTAAAAATAAATGAAAAAATAAAGTTTATTTACTTAAAAACTATTACAAATCTTTGAAATGGAGTTTCAATATAATAATTAAAAGAATAATTTCAAATATTTACACAACATTATTAACAACTATAAATTGTAATTAAAATCTTAAACATTTAAAAATTACAGAATTTAACTAATAGGGGAAAAAGTTTTTTTTTGGTGGTGGGGGGGGAGAGCAAAAGAAGCTTAAAAGTTCTGCAAATTCTTATTTTCAATAATATGTAAAAATAACCGAAAATATTATTGTAAATAAATAGAAATAACAAGTTTACGTACCGATTTAAAATATTTTACAACACTTACAGTAATGCATTGAAATCATAAAAGCTACATATTTCATAAAGGAACAAAAACTTTAACATCAATGTAAAATAAGAATCTATGCAATACTATTCCAACAATTTCTCAAAGTAATTGCACTAGACAAAATGTACTCTAATTTACTTTTTCTAAATTTAAAATTCTATATTTAACTTTACTTTTTTTTAAATAAACAAAATTCATATTAAGTACCCAGTTATAAAAAAGACTATAAACATATAAATAACCTCAATATTAATAAATAAGCTATCAATCCTCTTCAAATATAAAACATTTTATAATAAAGTTAATAAGAGATTAATATACATTTCACTAATAAATAACGAGGAAAAAAATTATAACAATTTATACTAAAGCTCACTCCCTTACCTGCCATTAATAAAAAATAATAACACAAAAAAATTGTGTTTCAGCTAATGATACATTAACAATTTATTTTACCACTACATATTTTTAATTTGAAACATGATATATATAGTATCCAACAACATATTTTTACTAAAAAACTGCATTTATTTTTCAGTTGGAAACTGAAGCAATAAAAAAAAAATCACATGATATTTTCACTAAAAAAAGGAACTTTGCAAAGAAAATAAATATTTAGCAACGAGTTAAATCACTTCTTTCAGAAGAAAAAAAAAATAATCTAGAAACTTCCTATTACTAAAATTTCAGAAAAAAAATCAATTTAGATTTAAAATAAGTTTTTTTTTTTTTTTTCATAAAAAATTCTAAACATTACACATAGATATATTGACACAGATACAATGACAAAATGTGTGCTGAAAGTACAGTCTAATGTTGATCTTCATAAACTTTCTATATAGGATTTTCTAAGTAAATTTTAAATTAAGAAAATTTTTATATGAAATATAACAAATAAGATAAAGTATTGAAATTGAAAAAAGGAAATCCATTGTTTTTATCATTATATACTTAAACAAAATTAAATTGTTCCTTCTGTCTAAAATTTCATACTTTCAGTGGGTTTATTATAAACAAATAAAAATATTCTGTTTTGATGTAGATTAAGGATTTTAAATTGAAAAATAGGTTCTACAGTTATTCAAAAATGTTTTGTTCTTATTTAATAATTTTTATCAGAAATATATTTGATAAATTTTTTATGGATTCCATATTTTATAATTCAAAATAAATGAAAACTCCATTCACATTCATGAAGTTCCAAGGATGTTTAAAATTAATATCACTTGATTTTTTATCACATTTAATGATACACAACTTAAGCTGCAAATCTTTTCCAAAATAAAATTTGGATTTTCTGAATTAATAAAGATTAGGATTTTCTAAATTCATTCACTATATTTTATTCTTTAAATTCAAAATAATGTTCTTCCATACCAAATGTCTTTGATCATAAATAAATTCTAACAGAACATTTGTATTATAGATAGAATAGATTAAGTAATAAAAGAATATGTTGCTGTTTTGTAATAAATGGACAATTTCTATGCAATAAATCTAAATAAATAATTAACTTTTTTACTTGATCACACACAAAAGGTGTTTTATATTTATCAACAAAAAAAAATTCGATACAATAAATTAATCAAATAATAATATTTGTTAAAATTATATCAATATTTGACTGCACTTTTTAAAATGAACTAAAATAAAAAAAAGAGTGCTGAAGTCTTCCCATAAAAGCTCTCTGAGACTAAAACAGTGATTAACAATTTTTTGTTTATTAGTTCATGTAACATTCATTTCCTTGTACTGAGCGAACACAGACACCTGAAAGTACAAAAACATAACAGTCATAAGATTCAAAAAGCAAATCCATGTCATAAAAACAAAAATTTAATCATTTAAAAAAAAGGTATGATTTCACAGATTGTAAATATTATATTTAAAAAAGTTTTTTAAGTTATATTTCTTTCTAATTATTCCATGACATTTAAAAAATTTTATTATAAAATAGTCAAATACACATGAATGAGATTAGACAGAATATTCATTTTTATGTAACTAAAAAATTCATTTTCATATCTGCTAAATAAAAAAGATAATATTTTTAATAAATTTTAGATTAATAAATGAGACATTTTTAAATTTATACCTAATAGTATCAAAAAAATATATATAATCCTGTTGATAAATCTTATTTTAACTACAAAAATGTGAACTTCGTGTCTTTTGAAAAAATGACCTTGAACAAGAAAGTACAAGAACCCTAATTTGTGGCCTTAAAATATAAGCAAATTCACAATTTTCTGTGATTTGCATTATATCTCTTTATCTCAAAAATCAGATTGTTTGTTTTTAAAAAAAGGTTAAAATTTTTACATTCTACAATTTCAGAGTGAAGGATACAGAATATGTAGATGCAATATAGAAATGGTATAGCTGACGATTAACTTGAGAATGGCAAATAATCATCAACAAAATGTGTTGTATGATCGAAAATTTTGTGCTTTTTCACAACAAATATCCAGTTTGATAGACCAAGCATTTTCCTAAAATATTACAAAGCTTTATAATAAAAAAATTTTGTTGACAATCTTGCTACATGAGAAACAAGTCACAGATGTTAGAATTAAAAAATGATGATTATATGTCTTTCTGAATGTTCCCTTCAAAATACTGATTGAGAGCCACTATTGAATCAACAAAAGATTGAGAGGAATCTGATGTATCTATGGTTGATTTGACCAACTCAAGAAAAAATTTCACCTTGTGCAATTTTTTATCATTATTATCCCATCATTTATTTATTATGTAATTTCAGACTGTTACACACATCATCATATAAACACCACTATAACACATATGAATATTAACACAATGATGTCATTTTGAATAGCATTTTGTCAAAATTATGAATCAAAATCACTGGAAACTTATTTTTCTTCCATAGCTTCTTTTCTGCTCTTAAAGCATATTTATTTCATTCTTCATCAACAGCATATGGATTCTTTTATAAAGAAGAAATTAACAAATCCAGATAAAAAATCATACTAAATCCTGAGATGCATTTATCCTTGTTATGCCACAACTTACATTTAAAGAATTAAAAAGCAAAAACTTGCAATTTTTAAAATTGAAGCATGAAATGAATTGATCTAGTTCAAATAGAAAGATAATTATACCACAGTAATAAACATGTGATCATGTAAACAAAAAGTTGTAAATCATGTAAACAAAACAATGATTAAATACATGAAAAAATCTCATAAATTTTTCAAATATATATTACATGATTAAAAGCGCAAGAACCTTTGCAGAAAAAATTTTAATGCACAGAAACTGCATGTGAAATAAATTTATTACCATCTTTCAACCTAATGCAAAACATGTAATAAAGGGAATTTTTTTAAAAAAAATTAAGGTTTATAACAAGTTTTCAAATGCTGCATGGATATGTATTCTATAATAAATGAAACATCTCAATTTATTTAAAACAGCATTTTTAAAAATTTTTGCTCCGTTCATAGAAAGAAAAAAAATATTAAAGATATACTTTTAATAATTCACTTATTAAATTTTAAATTATAAAATAAGTATTGTTGATTTATTCCATATAAAAGATTTTTTAAAACTACTTAAAGGTACATAACAAAATTAATTTTGGATTCAACATGACTCACAAACTTTTGCATAGCTTTAAGATACAATTAAAAATATAAATGGATTTCTTTTTTTTTCTCTCTTTATTAGTAGTTAATAAAGAATCCAGTTTAAAAAAAAATATTTTTCAAAATAGTAAAAGAGTATATTTCTTTTTCAGTTTCTATGAAATCACCAATCAAGATCCATTTAATAGAGTTAAATAATATTTAATAAAATTACATAATCAAAATTGGCTCTAAAATGTGAGGAAACAAACTCCCTGTCTTTTTTTCTTTGTATGTAGATGGTATATAAGAGGAAATGTACAAACAGCACCCATGTGCTAATTATAATAAAATAACAATACACCTCTAGTTTTTATCAGTAAAAAAATAAATAAAAGGAACTAAGCAAAATTTCACCATCCCCTAAAATAATAGTATATTAGAAGACTTTATATTTACATGCAGAAAAACAATTTATCTGTATTATAGTATAGAATTCTGCAAGACAAATTCATATGTTAAGAGAAAGATTTTGATCATGCTCTCTGATTTAAAGTCACAAAAAATTACAGACATGGGTGAAATAAAACATAAAATAACATTTTTCCTATCGTAATATAAGCCATTTAATGATTACTTAATAAAGTAATTTGTTTGTCAGTTTGTATATTTCAGCATCAATTTTTGCAAGCTCTACATATTTTTTAATTATCTATCTATTTTAATTATTTATCTATTAATTATTTATTTATCTATTATTATTTAATTATTTATCTATTATTTCATTATCTATCTATTTTATTTTTTAATTATCTATTTAATTATCATTTCTATCTTCTTTTGCAACAATTTAATTTTCAAAGCTGTTTTGTGTTTATTGGATTCTCATTTTTTCTCCATAAACTTCCTTCTATTTTTTTTAAAGCACTATAATACCTCACATGTGTTAATTTTGCTTACTAACAAATCTCTTGAGATAGGAGCATTTAGGATGCCTCCATAAGAGTTTATGACTCATATGATTATAAAATAATGATAAAAATTAGTTTACCAATTAAAAAATCTTCTTTCAATTTCAACAAACATATTTTTATTAATGGTAAATCCACTTTCCATAGCTGCATTGCCATGATTATAGATACAAAATATATGTTTACATGATACAAGATTTTTAAGATTTCCCCAAAATCAGAAATTTTTTTGGACTTTAAAACATTAGAATAGAAATCATTTAAATGAATTTCTTCATTAAACAAACCAAGATGTTCTTTCTATTTAATTTTAGTTTTTTCAGGTAAATTTCAAATTAGATCTTTGCATGTTCTGAACATGCCGTGGCAATTTGTATTTTGGAATCAGACATTTGCTTTTTATTTAATACTGCAGTGTTTTTTTTTAATAAATATGGATTTAAACAAAATGCAGCCTTTAAAATAGTAATAAAATTTTTTGAATATGCATTAAATTTTTTTGTAGTATTATTCTTCATAAACATAAATTATTCTTCTAAAATGTGCTCTTTTTTCTGTTTCATTAGCTCCATTAATATTCAAATAACTGTAATCAATATTCCACTATAAGTATTTTTTCAGAGTTTTGGAAATTTGACTGAACTGAAGAAGAAAAAAGAAATGTGCAGAAAAATGATGAACTGCCAGGGTTTAATAGTTGAAAATGGTGTTTATTTATTTACTTAGCTATGACAATGATTTTTTTTCTAGCAATGTTGAAAGAAAACTGCATTTTTTACTAAGGGGGAAAAAAACTAAGAAATTTCAAATTCTTTGCACTTTTCCTTTTTTGTAAAAAGGAAATTTTCAAAATTTATTGCATTTTCCTTATTTTACAGGGTATTTATAAATTTATTTTACAGGGTATTTCCCCCATTTTTCTGGAGCTATGGCAACCCTGATAAATTCCCAAATCAGAACTATTCCCAATTTTTCCATATACACATTTTTGTTACAAGGCAAACACTTACAGAAGTTTTTAAACTTTTTTTGTGTGTTTGTGTGTGTGTATAGCCTAGAACTTCCAAGTGAAATAGTAATCCATAACAAATGAAAAATCATTAAAAGAGTAATTTTGAATCATATATATATATATTGATAAGTTGATTAAACTTCTTTATCTTAGTAAACAGAAAGAGATGTAAAGTAAATGTTTACATGAAACAAAACTTACTTTGTTTTTAAGCTGCTGACAAAGTTGTAAAGATACACTGAACAACACCAAGACTTCGCTTAACCAGGGAACAGAAGATTCCACCTGAAAGAAATAAAACCAGTAAAACACTTGATTTCTTATAAATATAAATTGTATTTAGGTTAGAATAAATACAAAGCTTTAAAAAATCTTTTGTACATTGCTTTTAAAAAGTTAATTAAAAAAACTGATTTCAAAAACGGCAATTTAAATTTATATATGCAAAAATATGGAAAATAATTTTATATATTATATATATATGCAGATTAAATAATTCACATTCAATTACTAAGCAGAATGTTATGTCAAATATAATATTGTGCATTAGAAAAAATAGTGCAAATGGCAAAGATTAAATTTGTAGTTTGAGCTTCATGTTATTTATTGGCAGTAAATAGGATCAATTTATGTAGACACACATTAGAAATTGATTGCAGCAATTTTAAAAATTATCAGGCTTGCAAGAAGGGAAAGAAATTTTTTTTGACATGTCCGTTCATGCAGTTACATGGCATGAGGGTAATATTTATTATGTAAATATAAGATAACATAAATTGACACTTTTAGACATCCTTATCAGATTTTAACTCTTTCAACAGAAAAAAGACAAAATATTTTCTCAATACTATTAAGCAACAACCAGTTATTAGAACAGAAAACTTTTTGAAAAAAAAAAATCAATACCTGGAACACGTCAAATTTTGGAGGCCCTTTGCCTTCCTTGGAGAGAATATGATAAACAGCAAAGACTAACTTGTGAGACTGAACATAGAAGCTGATGGCCAGATCAGGAGGTAGAGGAGGCTGCAATGATTTCTAAAAAAGAAATGAGACAAATAAGGAAGCACAGAAATTTTTTAAAAAAAATTAAAACATGACAAAAAAGTATAAAATGATTAGATTTATTGTTATTTCTATAGTAAACTGAATCAAAATAAAATTACTAGCCTTTTTTTTATTGGTAGTTTTTTCATAATATCTACACAAATAAAAGTGAAAATTTATCAAAATGTAAATAATTATTGAATAGATTTTTCTTCATATTTTGTTCATAAATATTATGAAGCATATATAAGGTTCTAAAAAGGTTTTCATGCCAATTAATAAATATGGTAACCTTTTAGAAACAAAAATTTTATTTTTAATGTTGTGTATACAGTTAAAAATAAATAGGGATATTTTAAATCTTTTTATTTATTTGCTTGAAATACTTTTTCTAAAATTTGTATCATACTTTAAAAATCAAATTAAAAAAATTATTTTCAGCATAGTTAAAATTTTTCAGGAATTTATAAGATTTTAAAAAAAGTTTGATGTAACTAAGACTCTAATTTTAAGTAAAAATAAAACTGCAGAAAATGAGAGGATTTTGTATATTATATGAAATTATTCATATTAAATATATTATATAATTGTGTTTCAAAATGCATTTTCATGTGTGCATAGGTATCCTGTTGAGTGCTAATATATTTTTCCCTCTCTCACATATAAAATTTGTACAACATAACAAACAACATTTATATAGTTATTTTACTGCAACATTTGTATAATAATATAAATATAATTGAATCTTATTATATGTAATTGAACTTTATATATTTATTTGCCCTAAATATTTCAGATTTTGCTCACAAATTACTTACATGTAGGGATTTTTTTTTTAAATTACATATTGTAACATTTTCCTCTTAACATATGAATTTGCCTTGCTAAATACTATACAATAATAAAAATGATTTATTTTTCTGTATGTAAATATAAGCAATCATCCAATAAACTAATATTTCAGGGAATGTTGAATTTTTGCTTTCTTTCTATTTTTAAGTAAATATTTTTTTAAATAGGGAACTATGTTTCCTGCTAATAATTAACGTAAAAAGAGAATTGAGAAGAGCATTAGAACACTCTGCAACACTTATTGCAAACAAAGTTCAGATTTGATTAAAACAGGTTAGAGCAAAAATGTTTAAATATTAATTCTAGGAAAATTTAAAACATAATAAAATATTCTTTCAATGGATTAAAATATTTTTTTTATTTTAATGTTAAAACATAAATTACAATTAGACAGTTAAAATTAACATTAGTCACATATAATTTCAATGGAAGATAGTTTTGAACTATCTTATACTCCACACATAATATTTTGTTACATTATCCTGCATTATTTATAATAAAATATAGAATGCCTAATAATGTCTTTACGGGTTCTTCTAATAAAATTCTTATTACTATTAAACTCTGTTCAATACTCTTGCAATAAATAAAAAATAATATATATGAAATATTAGAAGTTTATGTAAATAATATATATTATCTCAATAAAATAATTATTTGCAAAAGGTTTAAATATTTCTATAGAATTTTTTTTTCAAAAATATACAATATAATATTATACCATTCTATTTTCATAATGTTTATTATTTATTTCACCATTCTATTTACAAGTTGTTGAAAAAAAATGGATGTTGTTTCCACAATTATCATTAATTTAGAAATACTACTTATCTAACATAATAAATCCATCACTAATAAGAATATTTTACACTTAAATGGTATATGTTTAGGAGTTACACAAAATTCCCAAATAATTGTTGATTTACATATCACAGGTTCATTTATTATAGCAATAATAAAGGTATCATCAATATGAAGGTTTATGATAGTCATTAAATGCTTACAGATGTTTCAGAACATTGCTAATATAGAAATTTCTTATCTTAGATCTCTATGCAAACAATTCAATTTTGTGTATTTTCATGCAAATGAACAAAACCAAGATGGAGAGTTTTAAGAAATATTTCTTTTCAAAACAACATACATTATATTTTATACAACACTGAGATTTTTCTGATATTTTAAAATATATTGAACAATTATTAAAAAAAAAATTGTTGACACATTTAAGAGGAAAAAACTCTTTAAAAATTCTAGAGTCAAAAAGTAAACAAATTTTAACTATGAAATTATATAGATGTGTGTATGTTTCATATAAAACTAAATATATGTGAAGTTTTATGAAAAGGAATGAAATATTTAAATTCATTTGGAAATATGAATTGAAAATTAAATGTATTAATAAAAAAAATCATCAGAAAAAACTGACAAGCTGCATATGAAAATAAAGTAAATATTATCTATATCAAGAGAAAATAGTATAAATGAGAAAAAGATTAGCATACCACATTGCGACTGCGCTGCAGCTCATTGATAGTACGTTTTTTTGGAATTAGGAGTGCAGAACGGCCTCTCTGCAAGCAACCCATTAAGGAATTTACCACCTGTATGTACACAAAAAAACCCATTAAATGAACATGCATAGCTGCACAATACAAATTCAAAGCTTAGTTTGGAAGTATGGTTTTTATTCAAATATCATCATTCCAAAAAAACCTGATTAATAATTCAATTAGAGATTCTAGATCACTTTCAACATAAAAATTGCAAAGAAGAAAAAATCAAGTAAAATGTTATTTATATCATTACAAAACTAGTCATCTTTGGTAATTGGCTGATTTGCTAAAGCTATTGGTTATATTTAATTTCAGTTAGATTGTTTAGATGTAATTTCTTGTCCATGATTTCATCAAATGGCCAGACATTAAAACCATATTTTTTTAATGATCTAACATAAGGTCTGTTTAATGCGTATATGAACTTTTCATATGGAGACCAATTCCATGACATCATAGCATTATTAAAAGTGTAAATATATGATTAATCTCTCTTCAAAATTTTGTGGTATTATAAATTTATACTATTTTTTATTTGTCCTAAATAGCAAAGATATTAAGAAGAGTCCTTCCTTATCTTTCAACAATAAAAGAAAGTCACACAGTTAAATATTTGATGAAATACTGAAAATCATTTGGGTTTCATTGACACAAATAACAATACTGTTGAGAAATATGTTTAAAAGTTAACTAAATCTGAACTAGAAAATTTTATTGCAATGAAATAGGCATAATTGGAAATATAATTTTTTGGATACTAAAACGGAGTAGAAATTATTTTTAAATGGGAATAGTTTCAGAGGTTATCATGGAAAAATATTAAAATCTAGATTAAATTTTAATTAAAATTTCAGAAAAAAAAAATCGCTTTCAGTTGCACATTTTTAATCTCCAATGTATATCAGTGGCAAATTTGTCAGCTTTAGGTCAAATAGTCTGGTGTGTAGAGCACTAATGAACACCCACATACACTCCTATTTATTATAACTGCCAAAAAGTCACATGTTAAATTTCAATTGAAGTTGTTAATTATAATGTAGCCTTTGATTATAAAGAATACTGCAATAAAATTGTGTCAATCGATTTCTGGAAATTTGTTCAGTAATTTTAAATATTAAAATAAGCATGATTTCATTCTAGAAACAGAAAAATGAAAGAATGAATTCTACTTTTGATAATCAGCAAACAATTTGTCAACCGCTAAGTTGTCAATTCAAAAAGTAAAATGACTATTGATAATCTATTTGACTTGATAGTTTGAATTGCTATAAATATGATGAACTCTATATTATATTACTTTTATTAATACAATCATCATGAAAAGTAGATTTCAAATAGGAGAAGTAAATGAAAATAATTTATATCACTAAAATGAATAATTATAAAATAAAATTTTTAAAGAATTAGTACCAAAACGATCAGCAAAAGTAATGATTGGCAAGCAGCAAAGGGAAAAATCAATAAATGCATTATAATAGAAATTGTTTTTAAAACAGGTTAAACTGCAGATAAAGAGTGATTTCTAATTCCATGAAAATTAATATTTGAAAATGTAATGGGTGTGTGCATAAGTCATCTAATAATTGAAATTTCATTATTAAGACATTTTTATAATAAGCTAATTTTTATCCAAAACAGAAGACCATAATTACAAAAAAATAAATAAATAAATAAATAGCTTATCAGGCAACTCATTTCTATTAAATCCATTTTTTTCCCCCAAGAATTCCATGTTTTTTCAGAATGTTTTGTCTGACCATCAAAAATTAATTTCAATACTCTCCTTTATCTTAGATTTCATGAACAATTTCTTAAAATTAACTTTCTTTTATCTTAATATTTCTTTGTTTCATACTTATACTTTTCAATAAAATAACAACTCTCAATGTCCATTGGAAGATTTAACATATACTAAATGTTTTTATGTTTCTTCAAAATAATAAGCTATTGAATGTAAATAAATATTAAAGGAAAGCATTATCAGTATCAGATTGCATAAGCATATTCAAAAAGCTACTTTATAATTAATTTTATGTAACATGTTTACAGTGCCAAAATGATAGCTAGTTGTAATTACAGATTACTGAAATAAACATTAAAAAGAATGATGATTCTAGAAAAAATTAAATATTAGCTTTTGCTTTTGGTATATCAATTTTTCCAAACATAAAAATAGGAAATAATGTAAAAATTTAAGCTTTATCTCTTACATTTTCATTTATCACATATTTCAATCAGAAAAAATATTAACTACTTAAACTGAAAAGTGAAAACAATTGAAAATAATCTAATAAGGCATATAAAAATGTAATCTATATTATGTATATTGCACTGAAATATTCTTAAATACTAAAGAAATGACAAAACATGTTATATTTAAAAAAAAAAAAAACTTTTCTAAAGTAAAAAAATTGGGCTTAAAGGAATTAAAGTTTATAAAGTAGAATGAAACATGGTATTAATAAATGATATTATTTCACTTCTTTTATACAAAAAAAAAACTTTCATGTCAAATTCTACAAATACATGTGACATGAGTTATTTTGTTGGAAGAACTGCTAATCATTACCCTGAAAACATTATTCCAAATATTTATATGAAGGCAACAACAGAGGGGCAATAATTGTAACATAAGACAATAATAAGCTCATATCAAAACTTTTATATTTTCAATTTAGAATAAAAAAGATTAACAAAACTTAAGAAGATGGTATGAATTGTCATACCATCTGATATGACATATGATGGTTTGATAATTGTCATTATCAAACAAAAAGTAGCAGTAAAAAATTCAATGGATATTATGAGTTTTAAAGATTAGTGCTAAGTGAAAAATGTATTAGTTTATTTTCTAATTATAATAAGTAATATTAATAGGTTCTTTGTAAATATCTTAAAAATCCTCAAAATTATTTAAAGCAATATAAATTATAGTAATGGAAGGATTCCCACATTAAAAAAGCAATGGAGGGATTCCCACATTAAAAAGGCAATGGAGGGATTCCCACATTAAAAAGGCAATGAAATAAAATATTATCCAAAATTTAGTTCTGAGAAGCCGAATGTATTCAAAGTAGATATAATATTATGGTATTACAGTTTTAATTACAGATATTTAATTACATTACAACTCTAAGACAATCATGTTTCTGGAGATCATTTGTCAAACCTCATTTTCATATATAAAATTAAACTATACAACAAATTAATTTTCTCCCTCTACATATTTTAATTTATATATTTCAAATTAAAAATGCTTCATTACACTTTTTAGTAAACACATTTAAAAAAAGACTTTAAACCATCCTTAAACTAAATAGACTTACAATTAAAATATATAATATCACAAATAAAGAAGTATTTATTGAGCAGAATAAATAAATAAACATCTTACATGAATCACTTCCTCAGCTGAATGAAAATCAATTTTTCCTTTCTCATTGGTATCAGGTAGAGAGGCAAAAACTTGCAAAGCTTTGGATAGATGCTTGCCGGCATCCTGGATCTTCATAAAAGAAAATAGGCATCAAGTTCTTTTTACTAAATTTATATACACAATTTGTGATAGCTTTCAGAGCAACATGGGCAAGTATAAGCTTAAATAAATAAGAATAAAATATAGTATCCTTTACCATATACTTTTTGAGTATGTTAGAATGTTATTTCGTCTTTCTTTTCAAAGTAGATCACAACAAACAAAGTTTAAGAAAACATTATTTAAAAATGTATTTTTTTAAACAAAGTTAGAGATAACAGAAAATGAATTTTAACAAATTAATAAAAGGTCCAATTTGTATGTTATTTAAAATACACTAACAGAAATTATGTTCCTTTTGTTTAAAAATTTTAAATAAAAACTTCAGTAATTTCTATCTTAGACAAAGAAAATGGTGCAATATATCCAAGATTTATAAAAAGAGAGATTCTTTATTTTTTATTTATAATTTAACTATATTTATTAAAAATAAATTGAAATGAGTTTCATAATAAAATTCTCATGAAAAAATATTATTATGCTAGATGCTGAATTAATAAGAAAATAAAATTATAATTGAAATACTTAAACAAACTTAACTTAGAAATACTTAAACTTAGAAAATGTTTAAGAATTTCAAAAGATTGCAAGTTCAGAAAATTATATTAAGCTTCTGAATAAACAAAAATAATTAAATAAGCATTAATATAAAGAATTTCTACCTGTTGAAGCTTCCACTGGCAGTCATTTTGAACAATGGTACGATGAGAAGGAACGGAATGCTTATGGAGTTTCAGAGAAATATCCTGAGGAGAAAAGAAAGAAAGATAAAAATACATATATAAAAAATATTTTACATAATATGACAAAGTGATTATAAGAGTATCGTAAATACAAATTACTCTTATATAAAAATTAGTTGCTTAAACCTAAATGATTTAATATAAGTGAAAATAATTGTATATGGCATACAAGAAACTTAAAGATATATTCAATATACAAAATTTAATGACATTTCACATAAACATAATAATAGAAGACTAAAAAATGTAACTTTTTTCTGCAGTTTATACAAATTTAAATAAATTATATGATATTTGTTATGTTGATTTCTCATATTTTAGTGTATTATATCAATGTTTTTTTTAATTATTGGGAAACAAAAAATTTCGAATTGGATACAATTTAAAAACATATTTATATATACAGTTAACAAAATACATTATTTCAAGAATTATTTACAAAAAAATTACTTGAACAAAATAATGAAGTAAGATATTTATGAACAATAATTATATTATAAAAATTAAACTTAATTAATTTACTTTTCTTTCAAAGAAATATTTGTGTCTTTTATTCTTTGAAATGACTTCTTCTTTGGCATCTAGCAATAATCTGTTATCAATTCCACATTCTAATGTCCTTAATATAGTTTATGATATTTAGATGAATTTAATATCTGGGTGAAATAAAAGACCTGTTCCTCAATCAAATAATCAACAAGAATTTCAGAAAGATTCTAAGAATAGCATTAAAAAAAACTATATTTTAAATTTTATGTCACATTTAGCAACTTAGCAACATTTCTTTCCCACAGCATCACTGTATGGCTAAAAACTTTTTAATTTTTTTAAAATTATTGAGTGATGTATTTGAAAATAATCCATGGATTTTCTCAAATGATTTCATTTTTCTTCCTCAAATCTCCTATAATATTAACTATATTCTTTTTTGGGACCAACAAATACACTTTCTTTGATATTATCTTATAAAAATTAGGAAGGGGGATAACAAAAACAATTGCTATGTTTATCGAAAATTTTCACAACTTTTTTCAACCACCTTAAATTTAGGTGCAAGGATAAGAAAACATGTATTTTATCTAAAAAGTCCTTCTAAAATGTTCCTTGGATTCAAATTTTTTAAAAATTTCCTTAGATTCTTTTTTAATTTTTTATTTTTAGATCACTTACTCAGAAACATGGCTTTTATATAATCCTCTTACTAGCTTAATAACATGATTAAAAGTTAAGCACTTTCTTTTGAAAGATTTAAATCACACACTAAATTATTTAGACACTAAAGTAGTATGTTTCCAAGTTAGGTTATTCTAAGAAAAACGGGAATAGTTGAAGAAACAATGATTTTATGTATTTAGAAACATCTTGGGAATAAGGGGGAGGGGACTCTACTTCAGTAGTAATAAAATTTGACTGCAACAGAAAGGTAATACTCATATATTAAATATATATATAATTAGCAATATTTTTAAACATTAAACTGACCTCAAACTTAAAAACATTGAAATAATAATATTCTGACTTAGAATATGGAACTTCAAAATAGTTATGGAGTTTCAAAGCTAACCAACAATTTAAATTTAATGAAAAATAATGAATTAAAAAGTGTAAATCCATATATTGTTTCAAACTAAATAAAAACTCTCTATCTTTATCAATCTCTCACATTTGTTTTGTTTAATAATTACACTTTCATCAAATGCTATCATTTTATTTTCTCTAGGAATTTATTTACTTTCAATTATTTAATCTTTTTTTTTAAATTAAAAAAAAAAGAAGACCAAAGATTATTCAAAATTATAAATAATAGCATTCAAGATGAACATTTTGCTAGTTGAAAAACTCAACAGTGAAATTTGTCTTAAAATAGACAAGAATCAAGGTCTGTACAAAATATTAGTTATTTGTGATTATAATAAATATTAATTAAATGCAAAATATTAAGTCATTTTAATATTATATTTAAAACTATTCATTTTATTTTTAAAAAGCCTTTAGTTGCTTTTCATCATAAAAAAAAGTATGTACAATAATTCATATCAATTGCCTTTTACAGAATATTATGATTCTAATAAAAAATACACATCACAATATTATTGTTCCATTCAAGAAACCTAATGTCATTATAAGAAAGTTCCTAAAAGAATGGAAAAAAAAGAGGGGGAGTTTGTTTTTTTTTTTGATTATATCAAATTGTATCATATAACAATTTTAAATAATTTTAATCAAATTATTGATAATAAATATTATATAGCATTATTAAAAATGAAATACATTTTAAGTCAAATAATAGTAATAATTTTTCACTCTGTAAACAAAAAAAACAAAAAAAAAAACAGCAATATAAGTGTATGTCTTTATCATTAGTGTACAAGAAAATATGCAACTTACAGCATAACAAATGTTATCTCCTTCGAGTGTCACAACTGCTTGGATAGTATCTGTTGTTGATCCACCTGTAGAGCTGGAATTCAGAAAAGTATATAAATAGGCAAGTAAACAAATAAAAGAGCTAAATTTATTACTTTTAATTAGTCAAATTCTTTTAAAACTTAGCAAGAAAAAACATTTTAAGGCCATTAATAGATAAATTTTGAATGATAAATTAAGCATGCACAATGTATTTCACAAATGTTCAGACTGTAAATCTGTAAAGAATTATAACACAAAATATTACTTTTTCTTTTTTCAGATCCTTTAATACTAATGAGAAGTCATCATATTATTCAAGGGAAAATTTAAAACGGTATCAAACAGGCTAATACTTGAAAGGCAATAATTTTGTTTTTAAATTCAAAAAATATCTTGTAAAATATACGTTTTATATTATAGACACAGCCAGAATGACTAACTGAAATGTGAAGACAATTCTTATTGTAATTTTATTATATCTTATATGAAACATAATATAGAAGCACATATTATATTTTCACCCCTCTCTTTCTTTCACTATCATGCATACACATCATATTATTTACCTTTTTACACAACAAAATGCTTAAATATTTATTTCTCCAGTTGTGACTTTAAAATCACCCTCACCTTTCAATTAAGAAAAAGAGAAATAGTTTGAATTTCCTTACACTATTTAAAAACTGATTTAGATTTCTGTAAAATGCAATTCTATAATCTGATACAAAATTGACAAATATTTTTTTTAAAAATCAGAAGTCATGCAGGATAATGGATAACAAAATAAATGATATCCATCAACATTTTTTGTAATAACTGTTTCTACAATTGCAGATCCCTCCCTGCTTTTTATATGTTTTAAGCACTTTTTCCCCTTATTCCAATTTCTTCTGTTTTATTTATTTATCCTTTTATACTCATATACTATTTTGTCTATATACATACATAATTCTTTGTATCTATATGTAGTTTTAAATTAAGAGAAAGCAAACTTTACTCCTGAATTTATTGATGAAAACTGTTGTTAAACTGATTTTTATCATTTGTTTTCTTAATGAAATGAACCTTACTTAAATCGTGATTTTATATTAATGTAGTAAAATTTCAGAGCTGGCATTTAAAGTTGTATAATTTTGGCATGCCATTTAAAAAAAAAAACAAGAAAAATACCTTGTATTTACAAGTAGAAACTTTTCAGTTTTTACAAGAGACTCAACACCATATAGCTCTTCAGAATCAGGAAATCTCCTTGCACATTCCTGTCAAGTAAAAGACTTATAAAAACTTCTTAAAAAATAGAAATCTTATTTCAGATTGAGAAGTTCAATAAAAAATTTTATGAAAAAAAACATGAAAAAATTACATAAAAGAAACTAATTGGAAGTAATGAAATACTAAAGATTCCAGGTGGAAAACACTTCAAATCACTTGCCTCATGCTGAGATACTTAGTGCACCTGACAGTCAACCAGCACCTGCCATAATTGGGCACAGTTATTTTGTTGAAAACAAATAAGCATTTCTATTTATTTATTTAATTTCTTTTTACAAAGTCTGAATGTAATATTGACTTCATCTGATGTACAATAAAGAACTCTGCAATAGAAATAAGATTTGTTTACTCTTAAGATATTAATTTCTTATAGAAGAAAATAATTATTTACCTGCATACATTATTTGTGTGCGTGTGTGTGTTTTCAAAATTGAAAGTAAAATCTTACTAATACAATAAAAAGTTTTCAAACATCAAAATGGATTTGAATACATTAAATTAAGAATGTCATACATATAAGAGAATTTAGAAAAATCTCTTTTAAGAAAAATCTATCTTTCCAAGGAAAAATTAAATATTAAGAATGATGTACATATTAAAGAAACACATATAGTAAATAATACCACTAAATTAAAGGAAATAGACAAGTTTCATAGGATATTAAAAATATTTGTAATTTTTTTGTTGTAAAAAATAAACTGTTTTATTCACTATAACCATAATTTATGAAGATATTAAAGAGAATAATAAGAAAACAGCAATAACAAGACTTTTATATAAAACTTCTTTGTTTATAAGTATTAGACTTGGAAAGGAGGAGATATATATTTCATCAGATATATATAAATAAAAAAAAGTTTAAAAAATATGATTAACATTCGGTATTTCTATTAATTATATAGATATCTCCGTAGTTTTAATCCTAATTACAAGCAAAAACTGAATATATAAAACCTATCTATCAGATTGCTGAATGAATAATAAAACTATTCTTCAGTCTTTCACCTTATAGTTAAGAATTAACCTGCAAATGTTGAAAAAATATTTTTCCCCCTCTTGAGAATTATATAATGTAAAGTCATATCATAAGCCATATAAATTTTTAGGGGAAAAAATTGTTTATTATAAAAATATGAGAAAACATATAATGAAAATCCAATCATGTTAGAGCTTTAAAATGAAAGAAATAAAATTGATGATGATTTAAAGAGAAATCAGTTAGGAATTAAAAATACTGTAGTATTTGTTAAATATATGATTTTACATTCAGAAGGCATAAAATGAAGGCATTTTTTTAAAATATCCTTATTAGCTTAATTTTCTTTTTAAAATGTCAGTTCATCTTTCCTTTTATATGTACAAAAGTGTGCATTATCTGAATAGTTAAAAGTTCATTGTCTATTGTACATTATAAAACTTCTGACAGCTTTCAAAGAAAATTAAAAACAATTCAAAAGTAAAGAAATAAATGCAAATTTCAATTGATTTCCAACAATGGGAATTGCTACAGATCTAGGTCAGTAATAATTCACATGCTTAGATATAAAAGCAACATTGAGATCTTTTTTTCTGTTGTTGTTGTTTTAAATCCATTTATTGTTAACAGTTTAAAAATAATAAATATCACTTCAAAATGCAAAATTAATGGAAAATTCTCAGCTGGAATTTAAAAAAAAAAAAAAAGAAAAATCTGTCTTATCTGAAAATTTCTATTTTGAGCTTACAAAATTTGCTAATTTCTGACAAATGATACATACAAAATGATCAAATAGAAAATAATTAAATTAAAAATAAATGCTCACCAGGACAATATCATGCAGTTGCTCCAAAATCACAGTTACTTCTTCTTGTAAAAGCCAATCAAATTCTTGATGCTAAATACAAATTAAATTTTGTAAAAATACAATAATTCAAACAGACGAAATAAAATTGACATTTTATTTAATAGTTACTAATACATTTTTCACTACATAAAATGTAACCATGTTTATTTGAAGATGCACAAAATATTATATAAAATACAATAAAAAAGAAATAGAATAAAAGAAATTGGTCAAAAATAGAGTGCTGAAATCTTCGTTAAAAAATGAAAACAAAGCAACAATTAAAGAAAGAGAAAATTAAATTATAGAAATTCAATTTAAACAATCAAGGAATTCTCACTGGAATTATATACTTTTCAAATATTAATAAACTCTAATAATAACAATTTAATAATATATGGAATAAAAACAATAATAAACACTGAAAAAAGAAATTGAAAATATACAATATTTATAAGTTTCAGAATGAACAAATTCAGAAGTTTTTTTCATTTATAAAGGAAGGAAAAACAAACCACAAATTTAAGCAACTCATTCTAATTTTTTAAAATTAATTTGATCATAATAATTTATAATATAATTAAAAAAGAATTTTATACGCATATATCTGAAAAAGGATCTGTCATTTTTAAATAATTTAAATGTATTAAGAAAGGAAAATTAATTTTTGAATTTTTTTCTCATTACAGTAAAAATTTATGGGGAAAAAAAACCGGTTGAAATTATTATAATAAAAACTATGAAAAACTTAAAGTTAGGCACATAATATTTCATAGAAAATTAATTAAATATGAATTACTAACAAGGGAAAAAACTTCATCGTCTATCTCAGACATCCTAACACCTCTTCGGTAACATCATAAGATAAAGTTTACAATCCACATAAACATCACAGGCCAGACCAGTATTCATTTCATTTCATGACTGCGCATGCTTGCAGACGCAAATCGTAATTTACTTTCGAAATTCAAGCTATTGTTTTGAAAGAATAAAGTTTTGTTTTATTTTTACCTATACATTTCTTCAATCCTCACTTTAAATTTACATCTTCAGCTTTCCTTTTCTGAACAAAGAAAATTCATATTTTATTATGGTTTCTTTTCAATTTTGAGAAAATTCGAATAAACTCTTGTTAGTTTTGATTTCGTTTTTTAAATAAGCTGTTAATATGAATTTCGAAGAACAGTTCAATAATGTTTAGTAAATAAATGATAAAAAATAAATTGTGTATAAAATATAAGAATTCAAATATGAATTTAAATCTTTTATACGATTTTTAATAAGTTGTTCTCGAAGAGCACACAGTATGATGTAATGTCCAATAACTATTTAAATATATAGAAGGTGAGAATATGTTATTATAGTTATTATTTATTTTTTTACCATCTAAAATTGTCCTTTGGACGGGAGGGACTTTGGTGCACATTGATGAAATAAACAACAACAAAAAAATGATCGAAAAGTGATTTTTCTAGAAAAGATCTAAGAACATAGCCTCAATGCATGAGAGTTATCGTTTCAAGATCTATGCTTTTTAGCAACTGTTTGATGATTGTAAAAAATAATTTTTTACAATTAGGTTGTATTACAGCTTTAATAAATTTAGAATTTTAGATCTCCATGTTTATTCGTGGCCAAAAATCTCATTCCCACCACATTTTCAATCAATCAAGTAAAATGGAGTACATTCAAAATATTTTTTAAGAATTCGAAATTTCGGCGTAAAATCTTTCTGTGTTAGAGGTAAACAATTGTTTTAAAGAATTTACTCTGAATTTCTTTCCTGATCACTTTCACTACGAAGCATCAAAAACATTTCAGCATGCTTCAATTGCTGGGTTCTTTTCAGTTCAAAAATTCAGTTTTACAACCTAATCAGTCAATTCCATTTTTACTGCATAAAGCTTAACCATTGCTGAAGCTTTAGATGCTTTCATTGTCTCTTCAAAAGAATTGCCAGATTCTTATAAATAGTCATTCTGAGCTTACATTCTTGAAAAATATCCTTGCTACAATCTAATAAATTTTCAAAAATCATTCAAAGTAAACCTCAAAGTGTATACAGTGTCAAAACTAAACCAAAGAATAAATTTCCTGTCAGCACTTGGATACTCGAATATAATTTAGAACGAAATAATGGATCGTTTGACCAAAGAAATTACAGAAAGTACTCATTATATTGAATAGATTCGCCAGAAGATATTATTTAAGATATTATTTTGAACCTCAATAAAACCACCCATCTCCAAGTTTCTTTTCTAGCAACGAAGTATTTCTGTGCTTTTTTTTATTAATTTTTTTTTTATTTTCATCGATTCCGTTTTGTTGCAGCCTCTATAGACTTTCTACACAAACTCTTATTTCCTTATTGTTTGAACTTATTTTTGCTGTGTTGAACCTCTTCTTTTAATCTAGAATTTGGAAACAATAATATGAACTGAGTCTCATCAGTGATACTTTACTGCAAAGGCAAATGGATTTAATCTTACTATTCATCGTTCATTTTATGTGTGTTGATGAATTTGCATACTCTCTACAACAATACATCATGATAATCTGGGGATAACTATACATCACAAATATATCAAGTCATACAGACATATCAAGTAAAATTACATACATGATCGAGTGCATATTAAGGGAAATTGCATTTTTCATGGTGAATTTCATTATATTCTTTCCTGCGTATATTAATCAGAGAGAACTAATATCACATTGATCAATCAAGCATCAGTCAGTGAATAATATATTGAGTATATAATTTTGAATAGAATCCGTAACCGCTTTACAAGTTTACGGTTTGTTTATTCGTGTATAAATGAATCCGATAAATCTAAAATGTAGTAAGCAAGCTAAATAAATGAATGTTTAATATAGTCTTGTTACTGTCATATTCTGAACCAAATTAGTCAACGGAACGATTTAGTTTTCCAAAATATGTGCCAGATTCTCTACATTGTAAAACGAAGCTACATACAAAATAAGATTATTAAAATATATTGTTGAAAATATATATTATGAGAAAGTTGAGTAGAGAATACTTCTTGTTACGTAACGCTTCCGCGATTTGTCTTTAATATCAATGTCTTTCGACAAGGAAAAATTATTTGGTAAAACAAAGAAACATTTTAAAACACGTAATAAAACAGACAAAGATATCAATTTCTATATAAGCTACATGCAAACATTGATTTCGTATGAAACGAGGCCTCAAAATTAAAGCGCAAAGAAAAATTAATTATCTTGGCTTTATGTGAAATTATATATTTATGATGATATTTCTTTAAAAGTCATATCTAAACATATAGGTTTTAAATTTAATTATCCACGATAAAATTTCATTACTTTAAAATTGTAATCATGTATTTAAATATAACTATAGAAAATTTTAAAACCCTCCAGAAATATTTTTTGTATTTTTGCTTATATTGTGATATGATGCTGGCTTTGTAACACATTCTGTTGAAACTGCTAAAAAAAGTGAATGTAATATTTTTTTTATTTTATTGAAATGATTGATTGTAACGGCGATATTATAATCTCTTCAAATGATTTTTAATTATAATTGATATGGAATAATTTTTGAAAGATTTTATGAGAGATAAATATTTCTAACCAAATTAAAAACAAATATTTATATTTCTATCCAAATTAAAGATTTAATTTAAATAACTGAAGAGTCATATTAATATATCAGCCCTTTTATATTACAATTATTACCAGCGACCAGCTTTTATTACCCCTAGAAATATTGGTTATTTTTAATTTCAATTAAATATCTTGTTAAGTTGGTGATCCTGATTCCCACAACAAAGTATTGTTACGAAATTTCCGGGTTCGTTTGGTTAGTGGAAGTTATATGGTGTGGAGAACGCTCAATCAGAAGGCGGCAGTAGAAAAAAAAACAACGACGTTTATTTGCACGAAGACACACAGGACAGCACAAAGACGACAACTATATACAGCATAGGGAAGACAATTATTTTCAGCCGAGACGTGCTCACAACAAGACTCTACTGCAGACAGTAGCGCTGCTCTGCTAATATCCGGAAGACTAGTTGTTTTCCGTCGATTCCAACTACTCTCCTCTGGCAGCTGCAGACTGCCTCCTTTTATAGGTCTCAGGAAGCGGGGCTAGAAGCCTCTCAACCAATCAGGAACGTTCGAGGCATATCTCGGTTCCCAATGGACGGATCGGGAAAATTTTTGATGTTTCGGGTATAATCTATTTTGGAGCCAAAATCGCCAAATTCGTTGCTAAGTCGCCAATTTGTCGCCAAGCTCTGTGACATCCGACGTGACACCTGGACTCCATCCAATACAGATGATTGTAAAACGGTCTTTCTGATGATGGAACCAACTACGCTGGGAAGTAGCATTACAGAATCGTAACAGTATTTTTTAACCATCAAATTGTGACAGACATGTTAAAACCGTATTATTTTAAAAGTTTTACATCTCTTCAGTTCATCGTGCATATGAATAATTCGAATGTAGTTAAGTCCCATGACATTATCAACTTCCTGATTGTTTTGTAAGCTGTGCAAATAATAAAAGAAACAAATTCTTCTTTAAATTTAACAACAGAGAAAAATAGGCATTTAATTTTTAATGAAAAATTGAAAATGATTCAAATTTTATTGAAACAATGAAATCCATTGTTGACAATTTTGTTAGAAAATACTTATAACAATTTTTCACAATTCTACAAAAAATTGCACGGTATTTAAAGCGATACTTTTTGACTCTTAAAACGTAGTAAAACGTCTTTTGTGTTATAATATTTTTGAAAATAATCGCATTAAAGCGTCAAAATCTCGCTTAATTTTCAATTGATTAAAATGTTATGAAAATTGCTCCAAGATATATAATCCCACTCTCAAAAGTATATATTTAAGAGAAATTGATAGTTCTATTTCAAATAGTGCTGAGCTGTAGAGTGTCATACCCACATTTTCTCTTATTTTTTGTAGAAATTACTAGTAAGAAATAATAATTTTTTAATAAAAATTAATAACTTCAGTACTGATTTTTCTCAGCAAAATGAAATTATGGAATTTCTTTCGCCATATAAATAACAAGTATTAAAAATGTTTCCTCTTATCTTAAATTATTATTTTCTACTTAATTCTTTATTTCTTTTAACTATCAAATGATGTTCGGAAGTTCAGGGTTTCATACTTGTTTAAGGATTGTATCCCTTATTATTTGCAATCTTAATTGCACATTCATTTATTTTTTGCGATAGAGAAACAGTAAGCTAAATATTTTTTTTTCTCTGGATAAAAAACAAACAAGCTGTCTTTTTAAAATCTCGATCTATAAAACATCAGCCTGTTCTTGACCAAAGATTCAGTTATATCTTATCTTGTCCTGCACAAAGTTCCTGCGTTACGTCATCCTTATCGGCTAGGAGGGGTTAATAAATATTTTCGTTGTAAATATCAGAGAGTATCTTGTTAAGGAATTTCTGCTTCTCACTGCTCATATTAAAAGATCTTTCAGACTTAAAGCTTGATTTAAATTTGACATCCATATCAATCAGAATTGATTTTCTCTTGGAAAAATTGAAAAATTCTCTAGAAATAGCAGATATATTGAAAATGTAAAAGAAATATACGAACCGGCAGTGTTGTAAATCTTCACTTTGTGGTATACTTTTATATTAAGAAAGCACTTTTAATCTGCGATCAAAAATTCTTTTACTTGAATTTCATGCAGCTATGCATTCCTAATCCATTAACTGCCATTTTTTTTAAATTCTGGATCAGTAATATACATGTTCAACGCATTGTGTAAGAGTATAATTATATTTAAATTATGTTTTGTTTTGAAATCATTTGTAGAAAATAATACACAATAAAACTTTTTTGTAATGTAAGCATTTGAACACACAAATAATAGTTAAAAAAATCAAATATGTATTCTTTGTTGTAAATTTGTTAATAAATAATCATCACAATTTAGGAGGATTTATTTTATTGATAGTTCGAACCTGGCATATAAAATATCTAAGAAAATAAATCATTCTTGATTAAAACAATTTTTTTGATTATTATTTTCGATTTTTAAAAAGATTTTTTTTCAAATGTTGCACTTTCAAATGTTAAGCCAATATAATTTTCAATACAATAAAAGAAATGTATGTTAAACTCAAATAAATCTCTATTAATAATACAACTGAATGTGTACATCTGTGCGTAGGTGTGCATTGCCTCTCTAATGGTCAAACATTTAATCCAAGAGCTGCTAAATTTGTCACAAATACACTTTTGAAAGTGAAGATGTACACTTGAGATTTATGTTTTTAAAATTTCATTTAGAATTTTAATTAATGAAAAATTAACTTAAATCTCGGCAGTTTATTACAATAATTTCCGAAAATATTATAATACTAAAATTTCTAAAAATTCTAAATATGATTTCAAAGTTTTAAAAATCTGGTTTAAACTAATTGAAATATTTTTAAAATTAATTTAACTTTAATATATAAGTATTATAAAGAAACTCGAGTTGTTTTCATTTATTGCTACAAATATTTTAACATGGATTTTTCTTCTACTGTTAATGATGAAATCATGAAAATACAGTATATTTTTCTATAATAAATAGGTTTTAATTTAAAGTATACTTTAAAAATATTTTTTGAAATTTATTATACTTGCATTTAAAATTTTCATTTCACAAATGAGCAATAATGAAATTTTTTTAATGTTTATCCATTTTAAATGCTGTTGCTCTTCATTGTAATATAATTAAATGTATAAAATTATATTATCATTCATATCGCTTGAAAATTGCTTTTTTTTATCGTAGTGGACTGAATTTTTTTATTGAATCATTGAAATTCTTGTAATTTATGCTCTAATATTAAAAAAAAAAGAAACTTTAAGAAACTGTTAATTTCGGCAATTTTTTTTGTATTAATTGAAGTTTATCACATTCAGATTTGAAATTCAAATTCAAATTGCAGATGAGGCGATCAAAAATTAGGGAAATACTTAGCACAGAAATAGTTGCCTTCTAAAATTGTACGTGCTACACGTCTATCAAAATTTAAAGTTTAAAAATATTTTGCTAAGAAAGCTGTTGAAACATAGCTACCCGAAATATTCAATTGGAATTTTTGGAAACTCTTGATCTTGATGAAACAGTTTATCGCCTAAAGTCGCAAATATTATAATATTAATTAAAATAAGCATTTTTACGATGTATGTTTATACAAATATGTATTATTGCGATACTGAAAGGAACTCTAAGAAGATTTTTGATTTCACTAAATAAATCAGTAGTTTGGTTCGGTTTAATGGCACAAAGACCAGTTTGGCCATAATGCGCCAAGCGTTCGTTATTTGTTAGATCATAATAAAAAAAAATTAAAAAATGATACTGTTCAAATTAGTTTATTTGAAAAAATTGAATTTCACTAAGGAAAGAAAAAACATTGAAATTAGGATTGGCCCCAATGATGTCAACGATATATGCGCCAAAGTGGGCAGATCTTTGAGTAAAAAAATATCTGCATGAATACAAAATATGCTTAATTCTTAAAATGCAATTGCATATGTTACAAATAGTAGCTGGATCAGAGCATAAAAGGTGTGAATCTTACAAAGTCGCATCTGAGCGTTCAATCAGTTTGTGATTGATGTCTGGCAAATAGTATAAAAAAGATCCCATATGAAGTCTCATTTGATGATAAATCTGGAATAAAAGCAACAATTGCACTCTCGAATATGACTAGAGCTAAGTAATCGGTGTTAGCTATCTATAAGCACAGCGAGACTTGTCCTTTATTGGTGGACATGACATATGATAGTATTCGGATTAAAATAATAATTTAAAAAAAAATTTTTTTTTTCAAATTTAATTTGGACCCATGAAATATTAGAGAGTTTCTCCTCCTCCAGTTTGGCTCTATATCTTTAACTGATTTTGTACTTTTCCTTAAAATATGTTTAATTTCTCTATCGAATCGTATTAAAACAAATAAACTTTTTCCCCTGCTAATGTAATTTAATTATTAATGCTACTCTCTTCGAAGCAATTATTGGAATACTCCTTTGGTATCATGGTTATGTTACTGGACTGCAAACCACAAGGTCCCAGGTTGTATCCTCGCTCATATCAATTCGCTACACTCCAAATGAAACAAAAGTGTCAAAGTCATTGGTATTTAAAATTGCCATGAATTTAGGATCATATGCTTGTGCATTTGAAGAAAATAGGATTGTGCGTTTTAGGAGCATATTTTAGTCACACAGTTTTTAATTTCTGTCATATCAGTATTTACCAGAAATTTTTATCTAAAAAAATAAAGGACTAGTTCTCATTTTCATATATTTTTATTCACCGGTTTGAGTTTTTACCAGTAGAATTGTAAAAAAGTACAAAAAATCACAACGCAACTATGTAAACGTATAGAATATATACAATGTGCGATATCAACTTGAGCGTGGTCTTGTCCACGAAACAAAAGAAAGAAAGCACCAAATGAGGAGGATTTTAGCGGTTCCCAGTTCCGCAGTAGGACCTCAGCGTGGAGAAGCTGCATGGACGATGGCAACATTCATCAGCCACGCCCCTCTGCACTCTCATTTGTCGGTAGAAAAAATCTTCCTCCATTTTGAAAACGTCATCATCGAACAGGCCTTCATCTGCAATGCATCATAGAAAATAGAATTAAAAGATGTATATACACATTTGTTTAAAAAGTGAAGAGAGGTTATTCAAAGAGCACTAAATATTTCAGAAAAATAAAATAAATAGACATTGAAACGAATATGCAACAATAAAAGAGACGGAGTTAAATTCAAATGTACTGAATTATGGAATATAAATCAATATCTTCAGTCTTAAACATTTGATTGCTGCAAAATAATTTTCTCAACAGATAAGTGCGCATAAAAATAGCAAAATATTCAAGGAACCATTGATATATCAACGGCTTTTTCTTACAAGACTAAAGAAGGATCTATGCCAGTTTTTCAAAATTAAAAAATTAAAATATAGGTTAATTAAAAAATTTTAAAAAGATAGTTTAAAGCTACATCTTCCGTAAATATTTTCACAAAAAAAGCTGATTTTTATAGTATCTTAAAATTTAAAACATTATCCTTGTAAATGATACCTATTTCCAATGATATTCCGCAGTTTTAACAAATTTTTTTAAAATTTAATTTAATAACCATTTTGTAATAATGCTACTTCTATTGTTATGATAAATTTCAAATTAATTTAATTGTTCCATCAAATCATTTCAATATGTGCTTACACCAAAGTTAAAACAACGATAAAAATCATTTTCTTTGGATATTAATTTGATTCCTTTGGATTGTACAATTTATTTTGTAAATACATTTTTGGATTATACATGCAATTTATTTTGTACATACATTTTTGGATCATACATACAATTTATTTTGTACATACATTTTTGGATCATACATAAAATTTATTTTGTACATATATTTTTGGATTACACATATAATTTATAATTTGCTTGCTAAGAAATTTTGTTGCAGATTGATTTCATTAAATTCAGATTTTTCAGCTTAATCTAATAACATTGCATTTTTAAATCAATGCATTCCTTATTAGTTGTTTAATTCGATCGGATATCAAATATTCCAATCAAACAATCTGGTCGCCATAGGCAACTTGTATCTTATTTTATTTATAAGCATAAGTCTTACTATTTTCCATGGGCGCAAAGGAACTTCTTTTGTTGTTCTTTGGTTCGTTATAGCGCCCCTGACAGACGAAACTAAGTAATTCTGAGAGGGATCTACCACAAGCTCGCACAGTGCCCCTCTTTTCGATGCAATCGCCTAAACTCACCAACAACAGAAAAACGATGGCTACCTGTGAAGAAAAAAAAAAGTATTCCATCAGCTTAGCTAACAAATCATCTCATTTTTAAGATTCACGGGTACTATTTAAATTGACTCCGCCATTCTAATCGAGACTGGTTGAAAAATTCATTTGAGTCGGTACAATTTCACAAAGTTGTCACTTCATATCATGTTAGATTTTTGAGAAAAAAATGAACTTATAGTTCAACTAATTACGATCTCGCTGGTTTTGAACAATTAATCCGACAATTCTGAGGCTGAAATACTATCTCCGAGGCAACCATAGAGGCAGAATTTCAAATTTGAATTTAAATATAAATTTACTGGATTTTGTGTGCTTACTGATAACCTGGAAAATGCTTTTTAAAGACAGAAAAAGATCCTAATTCTTAACCCTCCAAGCGGCAAAACCCGTATTTAGACGGAATCTATTCTCCCTTCAAAACGGCGGGACCCGTCTTTATACGGGAACAAAAAGTCCTTTAAAACTGTCAGTGCCCGTATTTTTACGGTTTGCTGTTTTTCCCTTCCCCCAATCTCAAGCTGTGCGATAATGAGAAGGGAATGTGAGATAAGGAAAAGTGAATCGTTATCAATGGAAGATATGATTGACGTCTTCCTGCTCGCGTCAATTATGCATTTTAAAAGCTCGCTTACGTTCTGAGCCGTTACTTTTGAGATTTTGAGATAATAAATACGTAGCCAAAATTAGATTTAAATAAAGGGAATATAAAATTGAACGTATGAAAATATATACCTGGAATGAATAAATATACGTATTATTAGTAATAATTTGATCGATAAGATCGTAAAGCTTTCTAGCATAAGAAAATAGTTTATCTAAAAATATATATAATTAAAATTTGACAAGTTTCTCTTTTATAGCGTGATTTGATTTAAGGATTGCTTATGCAATTTATTTTTCAAAATAAGACACTAAACTTATGTACAGAATTTATTTAACGCACAAAACTTTTTAATTTTTAATGAAATTTTTTTTTTTTTTTTTTTTTTTAGTTTTCATCAATAAGTGTATTTAAAAACGGGGAGATATATAGAACCAATATATTAAAGTGGGATTTTTAGGAAAGATTAGCATTCATTATATTAAATCCTTACTTTTATAATGTTATAATCTATATATGAAAATTGAATATTTGTTTAATTCGTTAAACCTTATAGAATTTCACACTCCTTGGCGAATTCGAACAAAAATGTAAGCATTGTAGATATATAAGTTTCATTGTTTTTATATTTTTCTCTGGTTTTTAATAATATTTTCAAAGTTTATATAAGCGCAGTTTTTAAAGGTTCCATTTTTTTTTCGAAATATTAATCTTATTTCACTGCTGAATCCCATATACATCGAGCGGTTTTGTTAATGTTAAACTGGTTTCTTCTGACATTTTTACTTATACGTTTAGTTTTGAGTAATTTAATCCGAGTGAAAGTAAATGAATAAATGATCTAATAGTGAGAACTTTTTGATAATTTAATTAAAGTGAAATAATTACACTATATTTTTTTTGAAATGTTGCCATTTTTTTCTCCTTGATCTAATTTTATCTCTTATCTTAGCATTAAAAAAAAATTTTAATGCATACAGCTGACATTTAGACTATCTTCTTCTCCTGTTTGTCCAGTTTGAGTTCACTGGATGTGATTTTAATTTATTTATCAAGTGTGTTAGTTTTTATTTCCTAATATGCCAAATGAAGAAACTAAAACGCTCGTTTAGTGTCCCAAAGCTTTAAAGAGGTAATTAATTATTGTTAATTAGGACTAAGGTTTCTAAACATTCTAAAGAAATTGTATATAAAAATACAAAAATTTAAATGCAAAATCTGTATATTTTCATTCTTTTTCACAAACAATAAACGCAGGCGAGGTGTTTTATATATACTAGTTTGTATATGTAAAATTAATGTATCTTGTTCTGACATTAATTTTAATTTTTTTCACATTTTTTTAACATCTTTAAATTTCTAATGTACCTAATGTATATTATATATTTTTTAGTGTTTTATATATACTAGTTTGTATATGTAAAATTAATGTATCTTGTTCTGACATTAATTTTAATTTTTTTCACATTTTTTTAAACATCTTTAAATTTCTAATGTACCTAATGTATATAATATTTTTTTTAGTTTGTTGAAGAATACAATTGTATTTCTCTTCGTAAGTTTGACAACATTATATATTTTATCCCACTAGATTACTTTTAATATGCACCGATTGACAAATCTGATAAGCTTTCCTCACTACAGATTTTTGGCCGTCTTTTAATTACGTCATAAATATAGACTTCAAGCATTTTTTTGTAGCGTTATTGAAAATCTAAGTACTGAGTTTTGAAAATTTGTGTAAATACTGTAGAAAATGTGAACAATAATGCTCTTAAAACAGAACGAATATGAACGCGTACTTAAAAACCTGTTACAAGCTAAACTATTTTTACAAACACAATCAAAAACATTTTCAAAATATATGTTTACTTATATACACATCTTCATTAATATGCTACTTTTATTAGTAGTTTATAATAAAACTTCTATTTGTGCTATTACATTAGGTTTTTAATGAAGGGATTGTTACCTGAAACCAAAACAGTTTTGATTCCGTTTTACATTAATTCCTTAAATAAGAAATTAATCCCTTCAAAAATCCAGCATGCACCTAGAAACTCAATGTTTTACCAACGTTCAATTATGGTTCAAGCAATCTAATAAATATATACAGATGATGCAAATATATACAGATATATTTGCACCAAATTTAAGACTAAAAATGTTGTTCTTCCAAATTCTTTACATTATTAATGAATTAAAATAGACGATCTTAAAACTTCTTAGTGATTTAAAAAGAAAACTTTTGCAATGAAATATGTTCTGTATTTTTTTTAGTAACATATGTAGCAGATAAATGCAGATGAATCCACGTATAATTATTGTGATTTCTAATATAGTTGAATTTTATATAAGATACTTATATGGGTTTTATTTTTAGAACTGTGCAATAAAATTAATCCCTTACTTGAAATGTACCCTTACTAATTCCCTTACTTGAAATGTACAAGAAAAATGTACAAAATGTGCAAGAGAATAGACACATTTAATTTGATGACAAAACAGCAAGTAAATTTAATTCATAGAAAAATTACGAGAAATGGCTCAACCTATGAACCTCTGGGTCTCTCGGAAGAAATTATATTTTAAAGGTAAATGATTTATACGAAATATTGAAAGTTTGAAATGCAATAAATGTTTTTCCGGAGATTACCAGAAATATAGCAATATAACAAAATAATTAAATAAAAACTAATGCAAAAAGTAGAATATATAAAGAAATATATTAATGCACTTAATGATTACAAAAGATCCTATTAGATTTTTTATAGGGGATGCAATTGTAAAATCAAACCCGTCTTATTTATTCTTGGAATTATGAAAAGAACAAATACAAATATTTTAATTACAAAATGTCAGACAAAAAAATATTTAAAAAATTACACAATCTTAAAGAAATATTCCGAATTTCATAAAAATAAATTAATACACAAGTCCCGAAAAACTTATTTACAAAAATTTAGTTTTTCTCTTAGGATTATAAGATGGAATTGTGTAGTATAATGAAAATAAAAATATATCAAAGAATATATACGGAAACGTACTGAAAATGCTTGTTGCAAAAGATATCTAGAATACATACAGCTTATTTAAATAATAAAATTAAGTCCCAACTGCCAATGGGAATATGATCTGTGAGACTGAGAAGTGTCAGTAATCCATCACAGTATGGTATCTTTCAAAGCATGGTGTTATACACAGTGCGACCTTGCATTGTTTGCACTCGAACCTAGTTTCTTTCCGCAAACGACGGCCTTTATTATCAAATTTTTTGCCGCACACAATACACACTCTTGATAAGGTTTTCTTTTTTCCTGTCGCTTCAATATGTGCGGGAAAGTGGCGTCCAGTGAGGCGGTCGGCTGAAGTCAGAAGTTGCACATTTTTCTTCTCTCCATACGTTTGAAATAAACTTTCTATTAAGTTTAATCTAAAATCCAGATGTGTCATTCTACCTCCACATTTTTTAAACAGTACAAATGCATTCCACACGCACTGGTTCAATAATTGTCTGAAAATCTTCTTGTAATATTTTTTTTGCTGATTTCGAACTGTTGGGTAGTATGATAAGCATTGATCAGCTATATCCACACCTCCCATCGTTCTATTATAGTCTAAAACAGCCTTAGGCTTTTTAGTTTTAATTTCTTAAATATCGCCATTACTTTTCTTCTTCCTTTTGCACTGCTCAACAAAATCAATTGTGTGTATTGCGCTAAGCATATGGATTGGCTTCTTATCCATATACTTTAAAATACACATTTTACCTTTCTGGAATCCAATTATCTCTCCTTTTTTAATATTTTTGCCCTTTATTTCTTGTGGAATTCCACGTCTATGTGATCGTAGAGTTCCATAAACATCTGTTTTATTAGTTATCAAAATCTCTGCCAGTTCAGGCGAAGTATAAAAATTATCCAAAGTTATGCAATAACCTTTACCTAGAAGATTTTCCATCAGCGTCATAACTATATTAGTGGTTGAAGAATATTTATTCGCGTTTTGCCATAAAGGCATGTCTCTTCCAGTGTATACTAAGCTATTCCAAATATATCCGGTACTTGATTCACATAATTGGTAAAATTTTACTCCAAATTTTGACTTTTTTTTGGGTATGTATTGCTTAAAGAACAACCGGCCCTTATATAAGAGCAACGATTCATCCACAGTCACTTCGCATTCAGGAATATATGAAGATTTAAATTTCCTGTTTAAGGCTTCATATACTTCATATATTTTTCGCAGTCCAGGTTGAGGATGATTGCTTGTATCTATTGTTGCATTATTAGTGAAGTGCAAGAACTTCATTAATAAAGCAAACCTTCTTTCGGACATTATTTGACCGAAAAACGGAGTGTAAATGAATGGATTTTGGGACCAATACAACTTTTGAATCGGCTTTTGAAGGATTCCTTGGAGTATCAATAGAGCCAGAAATACTCGTATTTCACTGGAATCCGTATCTCTCCAATCATGCGACCTTGAACTGGGTGTTAATTCATTATTTTCAATGAAATCCTCTGCAAAACGGTTCGTTTCACTGGCAATAAAACTAATGATGTCATCATCAAAAAAAATTCCGAAGAATTCCAAAGGTGAAGAACTGTGGATTTCAACTTTTACTCCGGGATTCGCAGTAAATGGAAATCTTGGGGGAGAAGGTCCAAGGTTGTCTTCATCCAGACGACACCAGTCTCTTGCATCATCTAATGATGCATCCTCATCACTCTCAGAAGAAATATCTGAATACGATGAATCAGAATCAGAGTATTCTTCAGAATCCATTTATAAATTAGTAGATAAAACAAAAGCGATGAAATATTTTTAAAGTACTGAAATTTGCCAAGTAACAACAAATTAAATCAATTAGGAACTCTTTAAAATTTATGTCATTTAATATAATGTAAACTTAAAAGTAACTTTTCTAACCTACACTATCGACCTAGTTTCCTACCCAGCTGACTAGGTACTCCACACAGGTTGCTCGATAGGATTTGAAAGGAAAAGAAATCTAAATATATGAATAAGTTTGTAGCTTCACTATCTCAACTTTCTGCAGAATAAGTAAAGACTGCCCATTTCTGGTCTTTACTTATATAGAGTCCCTATATCGATATTCAATTCCTTCGCTCCTGTTTTTATTGTCAACTGATATGCCCTCTTGTACAATAATCATCTGGCATGCAAATGGGAAAATAATTCTTCAAACTATCACATGCTTTGAAATCGCATATCAAACTTCAAGCACAAAATTTTCTCATAGTTTCTTTATGTTTGTTCCCACGATTAGAAACCTTAAAAACAATTATTGTTTAGCTTAAGGTTAAAAAAAAGGGAGGGGGGTCGCTTAGATTCCGAACAGTGTGAGAACAAATTCGATTTAAATCGGCTTGTCAAGAAAAATGCTCAAAAAGATATTGTCAGAAGAACATCTGATTGATAGTCCCCTAACGTTTCACCACAAAGTACGTCGTTAATGGTAAAACCCACAGATGTTATTTCAAGGAGAATTTCCTTATAATTATCAACTAGTCCTAAAGAGGAGTAATAGAAAGAGCAATTCACAATTTTCTGGAAATGGAACCTTATCTTACGCAGTGCCCTGATAGTAAACCTAAAGATGACTCATAACACAAAAGGCTTTGATTTAAGAATCGCTAATAAATTTTTGTGAAGTCTGTCACTCAGTAAGAACATCCTAAGCGTCCTTTCATTGTAAAAAGTTAACAAAAAGGTTAAAATAAAAGCGATATTTATACAATATCCCTCTTGACAATATTCAAAATATAAACTATTCAGCAGCAATTAAAATACACAAAAAACCATAATAAAAATTATTCCAATATGCTAAAAAAGTGTAACACTAAAACAAGTTATTTTCTATCACTGAATAAGAAAAATTCGGAAACACCCACATTTCAAGCAATTTGAAATTCTTTATTCTTAATAACCTTTAGCCTCACATTTTCATTTTTTAAAAACCGAACTCGTTTGAACGAGGATGCCAGATACGCAGGAATATTTCTACTAAATTAGTGAATTTCTCTACTTATAATGAAAATGGGTATTCGAATTAACGATCAAACTGTTTGACCTAGGGCGAACACACTTCATCCGTATATAATTTGGAACTGGAAATGTACACCTCGGGAGAAAATTACCAAATATTTTAATTAGAATTTTTGTTAATTAAAAATTAATTAAAATTTTAACATTCATCCGCGATAAAATCCAAAATTATTTCAACACAATTTATACAATGTACAATTTTATTTATACATTTGAATGTATCACCAAGAAAATTCATTCTTTGAAGTAAAATTAAGATCTTGAACTTTGTGTCATTTAGTGACAGGCTAGTTATGGAACTTTCGCTTCAGATACATGTTTATATGTATTTCAGTAAAGAAATTTTGAACTGTTTGCTTTTAGGCTTACATCTTTTTAACCCTTTAACTAAATATTCAAT
>JAPMOR010071052.1:184725-205998 GCA_026543865.1 Argiope aurantia
TATATATATATATATATATATATATATATATATATATATATAATATACTATTTGAAATATACTAAATTATTTTGATTAATTTAAAGTTGGAAAATTATATAGCATAAAATTTCGTATCATTAATAAAAAAAATTGAATTTACAATTAATATTCAAATTATTTTTCTACTGTGATATTTTCGAATGAACTTTAAAATTTTAATAATTTTTATTAACCCTTTAAATGGTTTTCTTTTCTTAGTCATGTTGGAGTAAAATGCTTTTAGAATTGAGATTGACCTAGGGAAAGAGATTCATTTATTAGATAAATTTAATCTGATTTATTAATTACATTTTTCAATTAATAATTAAGAAACAATTCAAGACACATCATTTTATTTGAGATAAACAAATGAAGGCCTCTTTGTCTCACTGAAAAATTCGTAAGAATTTATGCCAACTTACATAATCTTATTCAAAGATGAATGAATTTGGTGATGAGCGTAATTCCCATGCCCTTAGAAAGGGTAAATTAAAATTTTAAAGAAATGAATTCCACTGTCCAACGTATGTAAGTGCTGATTTTGGTAATTCTATTTCAAACTGTGAAGTCTGAAGATCAGCAAAACAAACAGACAAATAATGGTGCACACACTCATCCATCTTTATTATTAACTGAGACAAATGTTTGTGCGTTTCGGCGCTCTATTAGAGCTTACATATTTATCTCAGTGGAATATACATCTAAGAAAAAGAAACTGTGCATTGTAGAAATTGTTTTTCTACTTCTAAAACATTTAAAAAAATTATTAATTAAAAATTAAATGAGATTTTGATGAGTTTTTTTTATTACAATTATTACAGTATAAAAAGGGTTTTTTTATCATCTTAAAATTCAAAAGATTACTTTTTCAATGATTCATTTGTTTTGAACTTTATTTTTTTTTATTTATTTGCAATAAATTCAAGAGCATATATTAAGCCTTTTTAACAACAGCAAATTTCACTGTTATAAAATAATTCAACCCGTTTGCATTATTGCTACACTTTTTTTTCTATTGTTCAAGATGAAGTTACGAAGACATGGCTTATATTTCCATAATTAGTAAATTTCTGTTAAAGCGTGCTTTTAATATACTTTTAGAATTTTTTTGTAATTGAACTAAAGTTTAATTTTAAAACTGAGCATCGAAAAAAATTTTCAACTTTGCATTCATTTTTAAAATATCTGCTCTATCTTGTAATATAATTAAAAATATAACAATATGTATGATTGTTTTTATAACTTGAAAATTACATTATTATTATAATAAGCTGAATTGTAGTTTAATCAGAGAAATTTTCACTGGATAAGATATATGATAGATCATCTGAAACATTTCAAAAATTAAAAAGAAATATTCAGTAGTATACATAAAACTTTATTGCTGTATGATTCTATTCCCCGAATTTAGAAATTTAATAAGCCTGATTGGTTTCAACAAAACAGGTTTTGCATTAATTGAAGTTTATTCACTCCCGTTTTAAATTAAGGATTTACTGTCGTGTAGCTGATAGAAAATTAAAAAATTATGTAGTATAGAATGGTGCATGGCGTCTGAAACAGTAGGAGTTATATGACTATCAAAATTTAAAATTCTAAAATGTTTTGCTTAAGAAACCATTTAATTAAAAATTTTATATTGACCAGCCACCTCGACACATGTGTTGGTCGCCAAAAGCAGCTAGGAAGAAATGAATAAAAAAAGATCAATGCAACTGCATCTGCAAAGCTTTTAAATTCAGAATTTTTTTTAATGATTCGTTTTATCCCACGGTATGTCGTTATCCGATTGCAAAATAGTGAGGGCTTTGATTCTAACCCAAATAACTTAAAGTTGAAATTTTCTTTTTGAATTGTAATTTATTTTAAAATAATTCTTAATATTCTGTGAGAGCCTTCTTTAGAAGCATTCGAAAAATTCCAGTTGCAAATTGTCTAATTAAAAGTCTAAATAACCTGTATTATTTAAGTCATTTTTCCAGTCCAAATTTGTATCATGGATATTACAAAGAAATATTTTGACAATTACTTTTATGTGTTGCAGTCATAAGGTGCATCAGCTGCATAATCCAGTTATTTCAGCATTACTGAATATTGTAATTATTGTAAAATATATTTAATTTCAAAATTTTAATCATGCAGATAAACACCAAAAACCGATATCTCGGAAATTGAAATATGGTATGAAATTCCATAATTATACAATCATTTTCTAAATACTGAAGAAGCAAATTTATAATTTGATGTTACTTATCGCAATTATTGTTTTAAACGCTCATTTTAAAATATTAAAATACAGTGGCAATGCGCTGAAAGGATTTTTTTTTTCAAGAATTAAATCGATTGTACGTAATTTCGAGAAATAATTTCACAGTAAGAGGGGATTAAAAATTTTGAAAAACATATTACAATGAAAAAAAAATAATAGCTTTCAATTTATAAAAATTAGATACTTATCAAATTAAACATAACAATAATTTATTCTTAACGTAAATTTTATGCGGTGTTTTATGAAACAATCGAAAAACCTCAACAAAAAAAACAAAAAAAAATCACACTTTTTGCATTTTTAATCTATGTTATTGTAGCTCTCTTCTTAACCACTAAAAGAAAAATTCTCTTAAAAATCGAAAGGCAACGATAGCGATAAGCAATAACTGTCACTCACCATGTGGTAAGCTAATGACTTATAGATCCAGCAGCGCTGAACTGACCACAAAAGGGGGAAAGCAATCCCTTTGTCAAAATCCTGACACTTTTAAGAATAAACCTGTTATTCAGACGTGCCGCTATCGGTGAGTATAGCGATCTGAACGCCGCCGACAGGAGGGTTAAGCTTTGTTTAATATGTGCTGGCTCGTACGCAACAGTTTTGTAGTATTATCAGGTTTCAAACACAATATATCGAGATTCTTTAAATCTTTAGGCAGGAGCTATATATATATTTTTTTTTGAAAAAGAAATTAAGTACACCACAGGATGTCTTAAGGATAAAGGAACCAAGAAGAAATGTAAATGTTATTTAAATTTAAAAGAAAATGTTATTCAAATTCTTTATTATAAAATAAAAAAAATTAATGAGTGAATCTATGATCAAATATTATATTTTCTTAGATTTTTATTAGTAATTAGGATTAAGGTAAGTTTTTCAGAAAGAATTGGTGTAAGATATGCGAAGGTATTTTAAACAAGGAATAAATAACTGACCTACATTAAATTATAGGGGGGGGTTAAATGTAGAATGATATACTCAGTATAGCTTGATTATCTTATTAATTGTTTATACTGAAATCGATTCTGATGGAAATTGCAGCATGTTATCTATGATTTCACTCCGTCAAGCTGTCGATATAACGGTTTAAGTTAATGAATGTTGTAATTAATTTTTTATTAATCTATCCATATCTAAATAAGTTATTTACGTTTCTTTACATAGTTTTAATAGGGCTGTTACAGTACAAATAACTTCTCTTTTAAATAGCGATAGAAGTGAACTTAAGAACAGCCAAATGAGATCAATAGTTTTATAAAGAAAGTGATGAATCCTATTAAAGTAATTTTTCATGTACAACACTTTTCATGTGATGCTTTGAGCGTTTTTTAAAAAGGAAACCTGCTTCATTTTTAAAGATAAATTTTAATGCTTTTTCATTTTCTCTTTTATTAAGCAAGCATAGACTATTAATTTGTTTGGTTACATAACTTCTCTCTCTTTTTAAATCTTAAAATACGATATTAATTTATATATGTTATTTAACTCATAAAAAGTGTTTCATCTTTTATTTTTACTTATATCTAATATTAATAATTCCTCCCAGTGCTGAATGATTGAACTAAAAATTCAGAAAATTCTTAAATAATAAGTAGCATATCAAATTTGAAATTTTTATGTCAGCAGACAGAAAAATTGCATTTTTTAAAAAATCTGGACATAGTTTTACATTTCAATTAAAAGCACAAAGTAAATTTAATTTTAATTCTACTGCTAAACACGAAAAATTTAATGGTGATTGTAATAGTTGTTTAATTTTAATTTGCAATAAACATTAGGTAAAATTTCATTTCATTTCTACTAAAAATTATGAAAAAAATTTAGTTTTAATTCTTTCATGACAGTTTTGTTGAAATTCAAAGTATGATCCATTCCCTAAGAGAAAATTGTAATCTTTAGATATCCTTTCATAAATTTGTTTTTCATTCCGTGTTAACTGGTAAACTATGGGATTCAGGATAAAATTCAATTATTTTTTTAACAAATTAGAATTACTTTATATTCACAAATATATATCATTCATATAATATCATCGACATCAATTATAAACCTCTATCGTTCTATCTTTTTTTTAAAAACACCACTTCCGTTGCCATCCAGTCTCTTAATAGCATTTTCACCATTTTCGCAACTGTGACTTGTACTACGACATTTAGCGTTTACAAGATTACGGAGATTTCGCATTATTCAGCAAATTGATAGAATCATCATCAACTCTTATTTTACTCTTTTAGGTGAGATTCCCATTGCCATACTAATTAAAAAACAGATATTTATTTAAAAATTGGCAACGTAGAATAGCATGAAAGGAACTTATTCCATCGATTTAAATGGATATTAAAAACAAATTGAAAATTTAAAGCTTCAAAAAATGGTAGCATTATGTTACGATGTTCCAGATTAAAAATTCGAATCTCTTTCTGTTTGCATTCTGATCCGGCAGTATGTGTGGGACAAGCAACAAAAATAACATTTATCATTGAATCACAGGAACAATTTATATAAATTGCTTTATTTAAGGAAGACGAAGGAAATTAATAAAAATAAATATATAACGCTAACGATCAAATATTTGAATGAATTTTTAAAAAATAAACATGATGCAATGTATATTATCATGATGGCAATTTATCTGCCATTCAAAAATTTATTTCTTCATCATTGTTATAAATGCTTATGAGCTATATTCTGGATAGAGTTACAATATAATTTTTTTTATACCTGAGATTATAATCAGAAAATAATCGAATTTTTAGATGAAGCTGTTTAAAAAATGCAAATTATACTCCTCAGGTCTCTTAGGAGAAAGAAACAATAGATTTAAATTTTTTCCTTTTCTCGCGTGAGCCCTGGGATGGAGAGTAAATCAGAAAAATAAAAGAAGAGAATACTTCTTGTGTCACGTATCTCTAAATGGGGATTCACAAACGGAAGCCATTTTGATAAAATGCGAAATCTTCACCGCTTGTTTTAATGAAATGAATATTTAGAAAAGTGCATAAAAAAACAAGACTCGCTATCAGAGCATCTAAGTCAGTTTCTGACAAAATAAAAATACAGTTTATGTAAAAGAAAAGATCTGGAAGCCCAAATGTTTCACTAGATATATCGAAAATTGATTCAGTTCTCAAAAATAAACATTTGTGCTAATACTTAACTGGAAATTCCATATCTACATATTTCGAAGATCTTTCGTCGCTGATTGCATCTGAACCTCAACTGTGTGCAGTTACTACATCAAACGAAACCCTTTGATAGTTTCTCCAGTAATCCAATTTTCTCCTGCGTCTTAGGGGAGAATTAGATTACTGGAGATAATTGAACCTGGATGATCGGAACATCTGTATAAAATATAAGCGGTTATGACCGAATGCTACTGAAATTATAACTCGAACAATTAAGGCTGTGGTTATAAATATAGGCAACAGGCTGTGGTTATAAATATATGTAACAGGCTGTGGTTATAAATATATGTAAATTCCCAGCGCACGTTGTTTTGGCGTCTGGTCAATTTTTGTTCCGGTATCTGTTTTTCTTTACGTGTGCGAATAATAAACGCAAGCCTGAATAATAGCTGGTTTTTAATATTTAAGCTTGCATTTTATCTGAAACAAAACCTGTAAGATTTTATGAATGCAAATATGGATAGCATTGAGTTCTTTTTTTCTTTATTGTTCTAATCAGCATTTTTTTAGCATTGCCAAATTTTGTACTTGGCAATGCTTTTTTTTCCCTGATCGTTAATCAACATTTATTTCAATTCATTTTTAATGATGCTTTAATTTGAGTTTTTAAGAACATTATATAGTTATGGGATCACAGACTTCGCCTTTTATATAAATATTTTTTATTATAGATTGTAACAAATGTTGATAAGCTGAGGTCTACTGATTCATAATATTCTCACTTTTCATTTGTAAGTTATCGCTGATATTTTCTTTTCACTTTGTTTTTAATTTGTACTTGATATTGCATTTCCATGTAAACGCAGATTTTAACAATTTCAGAATAATTGAATTTTATCATTCTGGGGACCTATTAATTTTCTTTTATGTAGTAATTCTATAATATTTTTAATACTCCAAGCAGTTTTTGAATAAATTTATTCATTTAATTGCTTATTTAGGCATATTTATTCTACATCTCAGTATTTATGTTTTGGATAATTCATTACTTTAGGAAATTCACCATTTCTGGCTCCAAGTTTTTTTTTGTTATATGGTTGCTATTTGCTTTAAACCTATATTAACAATTAGTTTTTATTTGAGTATTCTTGAACATTATAGATAGAGAAGATATCGCTGTAAGGAATCTGAACTTTTAATGTTATTGTATATTTGCTTCTAAAACGCATCACAAATAATTTTTTAAACATTTTGCCCTTGTGCATGAGATTTTATAGAGCAGATTTTGTTAGTTAATCAATGACAATCATATCTGAGATATTCTTAACAGAATAGCGCCCCTTTCGGACTGACACATCTTTCAGTAATTAAAGATTCTCAATAATTAGTAACAACTAAATTCCACAATATGTAGAAAGTTAAGTGCTACCATATTATCAGTGGGCGAACACAATATGTACATCTATAAATATAAAATTTATAGAAAAATCCAAATTAAATTAAATAGGATTCTTAAATTAAAATAGAGAATTTCCACATGGAAAATACCTACTATTGGTACTTCAAATTCTGTTCAAATATATCAGTTAAGTGGAAAAGTAGTAACAATGCATCGAAGAATATTCAACAAGGCGTAGTGGCACATATTTTTCGAATAGTCAAACTAAATTGTGGTAGACTATAAAGTACTATTGGATAATTATCGTCAGAAAGATTAGTAAAATAAATTTTCCAAGCAGTTTTTGTTGATAAAATTTGAACAATAGATATTTGAATATTCCTACTACTAATAAAGATGATTCAATTCACACGCTTTTATCGTTTTATCAAATATTCAATCGCATGATTTTTTTCCATTGTATATTCGTATAATTTTTGAAAAAGCTAGGTTAAGTTTGAAGCTATGTTCTAAATCAGATTTTGTTTTAAAATTGAATTACGTTAATGGAAAAATTATTTTCAACAATCTACTAGGAAGGAGCAAATGCATTTATGCCAATTAAAATAATATTTTTGTTTTATTTTTATTTCAAATGCATAGTAGATATTAAAAAACCAAAAATCAAAATATATAAATTCAATACGAAAGATAGCGTCGATAGTTATGGTAAATTGCCAAATTTTAAATTGAAAACAATAATTTTTTTATATTTTTGATTTTTTTAATGCTAGTGATAAAAGCTTAAAAAAGTATTTTAAAATATTATTTAGTTTATATAATTCAGATTATATAAAATAAATACAGATAATTACTTAGTTTTATGAGTATAAAAAGGAAGTTAAAGTAGCTCTTATTTAGGAAGAAATTGGGAATACAAATAGATATTTAGGAAGATATATTATTTAGGAATAATTTTTTTTAGTTTGATTTAGCTTTCAATTTCTTAGATATAAATTACTTTCACTAACTTCAGTCATACATTTTGCTAATTTGTGAATTTCAATGATTTTAATATCGAGCACATAAAATTATAAATTATAAAAAAATATAAAATAATTATTATAACCAATTATACAATATTTAAATAATATTTTATTTAATTTAAAGTCAGATTTATTATAAACTTATGAACTTGCATTCAGTAAACCTGTATTAATCCTTTCAATAAATAATACATAGTTGGCTCTTAATAAATATAAAAAATTATCATTATTGAGAATAATGATACAGGAATGGATGCTATTTCTTAATTTTATTTTCAGAAGAATGTAAGTCAATTTTAAAAACTACTTAAGGAATTGACATCAAGTAGAGGGAATTTTTTGATACTTCGTTTGCTGATTTCATAAAGGATCCAAAGATATTTTAGTGGAACTGGTCTTAATGTAAATAGCGCAATAGAAAAAAGTAGAAAAGATGCGTTATTTTTTTTAAACGATACATTTGGAGTTCTTCACGAAATTTCAAGATTTTACGAGATGAAATGAATTTATGACGCATCCCAATTTTCACATAAAACATAATGTTGATATCTAGGTAAATTCCAAATTTTTAAAAATAAAAACAATTTGTAGAATTCAACGGGAAGAGTTGAATTTTACATGAGCCATCTAAATGAATTTTAAGCGCAATGCAGAATTTTATAAAACATATGTTTAATTTAGAAAAAAATTGTTTACTTGACCAATTTATATGAATTTTATGCCCAATGCATTTAAAACATAAGAAGATGCTCATAATTTAAGGAGATACTATATTTTAATCGACCAATCTACGTAGAGTTTTAACTCAATATAGAATTTTAAATATATAGAATTCTAAAAATAGAATATAGAATCAATATAGGATTATAAGAAGATATATATATTTAAAAAAATTTAAGTTTACAAAATTGAATGAATTTTTAATTTAGTGTAAAGTTACAACCCAAACTCAAACCAAGCTGCATATATAATTACAGGTAGAATAAATTAGCAAAAGTTTGGATGCTTCGCCTTCAATATATGTGTAAAAAATGATATTTTGCTATGTTAACTAAAATATTTAATTAATTCGCATAAGAATAATTTAGAATTATTGTATCATCTTGTTTATATATGCAAACTACCCTATTCGTATATGCAGATCAACCTATTCTTAAAAGCAATCAAATGAAGAACGAGGTGCAGAACTTACTTTCATCATCATCTTTGTTGAGGACGTCAGCTCCTGTTGTAGTTCTGGAATGTTTCTGATCGCTGTGAGCGGGCTTTTATACAAGCCAGGACCAAAGGTTCGAGCTAAATGTCACCAAACATAACAACTTCCAATGTTTAGGCGAGCCTCACCATCTGACGCCCCAAGGGATTTTCCCCCTATCAGACAAGATTAAACAACGGTCCCGTTTTTTCAGCGCCAGGGATTAAAAATTGTGAACTTAATCCCTTTTTGCGAATTGCAATAGCTGCTGCTGCATTTGAAAGATGTTTTAAGTTTTTGTAGCAGATTTGACCAGCAATGACGCAAACTGAAGTGCGTCATCGTGTCCAGTTGCTCTTGGCATATGGGGTGAGTCTTTATTTTTTCTTCGGATTTCTGCAGCGTCGTGAGGATGGGGGAGGGGTAATTAGTACTAAAACTTTATTAGAAAATGTGGGCATTAAATTTATATTTTATATGCCAAATATTACTTTATTATAATCGTATATTCTTTATCTCTTCAGAAGTTAATTTTTTTTAATCACATGGGAAGATTAAGATGAAGCCTTCAAATTCTCACTTTCATTTTTGTAAATACTCAATAAAAATTATTCAGAATTTTGATTAAAGCTGAAATTTTGTGATAATTAAATGGTTTTTTTAGAATTTTATGGAATTTATGAGATGTGTGTACTCATTTCATCAAGTAAAATAGAGTAATGTGTGTGTTCGTACTCAAAAGGACAGGCCGTTTGACGTATAGAAAGCAAATTTGGAGAATGATCATTTTTAAAAAAAATATTTTCAATTGTAACTTTAAATAATTAATTCAATTACGATTTTAATTTTGTTGTCTAACTCAACTCAAAAAATATTATTGCAGAAATTTGATTATTAAACCACTTTAATATTCAAAATTCTCTTTTAATGATATGAATTTAGCTTTGATGCATGTTTTTTTCTAAACTTTGGCAATTTTCGAAATATATTCTTTACGTTTCATTAATAGATTTCATTGTTGCATTGCAGTTCAAACTGTTTTCATATCTTCATCAAATATTTCATCACATAATTTTCTTCCATTGTTAAAGGCTAAGGAAGACAGATTTTGCAAATTTCCAGCGCAATTTATATGAGAAATAAGAAGGTGAAGTAGCATTACCATGAAAGACAACTTTAAGTTTGAAATAAACAGCTCAGAAATTTAAACTTTTAAGGGCATTGTGATGTCATGGGACTCGATTCCATACAGAAGGTTTATAAGAGAACTAATGCAATACTTTGAAAATAACGTTTTTCTTATGTATATTACATTTTTATGTTATAATAATATTTCGCTGAGAGAATCATGAAGATAGAATAATGCATAAGAAATTTAATTAAAATTGAAAACACCCAATATTTCTGGCGCAACAACTGGTTGATGAGGATGGTCAGTTTATAAATAAGGATTAGGTAATATACATAAATTTATTATCTTCCTCCTAAATTTTCAACGGATAGCAATGCACGTTTAAGAGGATTCATGTATATAGACAAAATAAAAAAGTACTAGAACATAAGTGGTTAAAATGAAATGGAAAAATGTATTTAATTCAACAACCTATTTTATAAGATTTGTAAGAAAAAAATTTTTCTTTTAAGGATTCATACCCTTATGTTGTAATACTGAATCAATAAAGAATAATTTGCGCTTGTTTGTTGTATTAAAATAGAAAATCCATTTGTAATGAGAAGTTTTAAACTAAGAAATGTTACGTTCGCCAGAAATTCGCGATGAAAATGTAAAAATTATAACAGTAGGCACATAATAAAGATGCTCTAAAAAGTTTTTAGGATAGAATATTACGCTCTGTACACCTTACGCAATGCAATTTTTTGGTTTCATTTTACACTTTCAAGGCAAAATTTTCCCCTTCCAATCTTTCAAAACCAGTTATTTCCTTCATTTTAATTTAATTTATGTTTGAGGATTTTTTTAAGTAAGAAATTTTACCTTAATCTTACGAAATAACAAAATTTTATTTCAGAGTTGTCTTTAAGAGCGTTGGTTTCATTAAATTAAAAAAATAAAATTTAGCGTTAAACGTAATTTTATGTTTTATGATAAAAAAGTTCACTAATATTTTTAAAATATTTTAAATAACCATATAAAAAGAAGGAAAGATTTTAGAATTGCATTATAGAATTTAGAAGATGTTAAATTTTAATTTGAAACTGATTGAGTACATGGAACTTTTAAATCACATGGAAGTAAAGGTTTACATTTCCCTGAAAGTACAGCAGAAAATTTTGAGGTTTGAGTCCCTTAAAAGGATCCATAAGTTATTGCGTACGTTGCCTATTTAATAGTTCGTAAGTTATTGCCTACGTTGCTTATTTAATAGTTCGAACCTGGTGGTTCAATTTATTTAAAAAAGGCTATATTTCGATTTCATACAAGAGAGTTTCGAGTGCTCATATATTAAAGTAAATAAGATTATCTTTACGGATAATAAATGTAAATGTGTATGTATCAGTGTATGTGAGTGTTAGCGCCCTATAAGACAGACCGTTTGACCAACAGCTATGAAATTTGGCACATACACTGAGCGGTCAAATTATCATGACCACCCCCTCAATGCAATGTTGGACCAACTTTTGCCCTTAATATTGCATGTATTCTTGACATGGATCCTATGAGATGTTTGTAGGTGATAGGAGGAATTTGAGATCATATCCAATGAACTGCACTTTCCAATTCTGTAAGATTTGGTGGTACAGGATCCATCTTATCGACAAATTCTCAATTAGATTGGAATCTAGTGATTGTGTGGACCAACGAAGAGAAGCAAATGTTATGTCATGCTTTTCGAATCATCTAACGACAATGTCAACTTTTTGACAAGGAACATTGTCTTGCTGGAAATACTCATCCCAGGCAGGGTAAACCATCAACATAATAGAATACACTTGATCTATGATAACACTTAAATACACTTAAGCATTTAAACGTTATTTCACAGGACTCAATAGACCCATTGTATGTCAACAAACAATCCCCAAAATACATAATATTGCCTCCCCTTGCAATAAGTTATATGACAATGTAAGTGTAATCCATGCTTTCTTGCTGCTTTCTCCATCTGCATGGTCTAATTGCGCGATTCATCGAACCACTTGATCCTTTTCCAGTCACCCGCTGTCCAATCTTTGTACTCCTTTGCGAGCTGAGGACATCTTCTCTTGTTTAAGACAAACAGTAAAGGCTTTCGAACAGGTCATCGACTTCCATTGCCTAATGTGTGGTAAACAGTTCGCTCAGAGGCATTCGCAGTCATGCCTTGATTAAGATTCTCCACTATTTGACGTACTGTTGCTCTTCTATTGCAATGAACAACTCTGGAAAATTTCCTTTCATTCAGAGCATTTAGTAACTTATGATGACCACAAACCTGGCGTTGAGAGCTATTTTTCTCTTGGTACTCCACACTCGCTAAACATTAATAACTGCTGCTCTCGGACACTTCACAAGAGCAGCCATTTCGATGATACTGTTTCCGATGCTCAGAGCGTCTACAATCATCCCGGGTTCAAAGTTAAATTACGTTTTTTGTCTATATCTTTGCAAACAACACAATGCAATTGATAGTTCACTTGGCCTGCATTCACTTTTTGTAGCTATTTTGTCCTCTAGTTGCAACACTGAGAAGCAATAGCTAATTTTCATAAAACTGTCAAGAGATCACAATAAAGTGACCTTCCAGTCTATATACTTTTGAGGATATGAATGGAATTCCTCTGAAATTTTAATTAAAAATTTAATTAATTACAATTAAACTGAATTTGGGTGTATTCTGGCAATTTTTTTTTTAAATAAAAAACTTTAAAAATATTACTGCAGAATATAATACTAAATTTTATAAGTTTAAAAGTTGAAGAGATTATCTTTTTAATTATACAAAAAAAAATGCAATTTTTTCTTGAATGTTGGAATTTTTTTATTTTGGCTAATTTTTAAGAATATACTGCAAGATTGCCCTTAAATTCAAACCGTTTCCAATATTTCATGAAATATATAATGATCTGGTTTTCTTCCATTTATTGGAAACTGATGGAGAAGAATTTCGTTTTATGTTTGTGTTCTTTATAAGATGTGAAAAAAAAGTGAAGTTACAATTCCGTGAATGTTAAACGATAGATGAACTGGACATTAATATTTTTTATAGCCTTTGATGCCATAGGATTGGTTTCCGTTTGAAAAGTTCATGTGCATACTGAACAGAGCATATGTAAGACAATTAAAGAACACGGTTTTAATGCTGACGATTTGGCGGAATTATAGACATGAAAATATGTTTAAATAATTTAAATAGAATTAAATATAATCCATATCACTAATAATACATACATCTAATTCTGTTGTTCAAAATAATCATTGAATTACACTATAAATTCGCAGAGAGATTATTTATTCAAATTGATAAACTTAAATAAATATATCTTACAAAAACACCTTGTCTTGCATTAATCTGAGAGATATATATACCATTATAATGCCCACCCATGTATTTCCATAGCTATTGAGCAATATTTGGTGAGATAAAATATCGAAGGTAGGGCCCCTCCTTCCAATATACATCAAATGAAATGAATTTTAACCTTTATCTATATCTCATCAACGGCTGCATAGAAAAAAGTAGAAAAAGTTATGTATATGTTAACAGTTGGGTCTTAACATATGCTCTAGAACTAGGGCACAGATTGAGTCATATGAAAACGACTTTAATATATATATATATATATCATCATAGAAGTTGAGGTTAGTCGACATCACAGCCTTTATGCACCCACTGAGAAAACAACTCGCCCCCCCCCAAAAAAAAAAAACACCATGCGAGAAGCTTATCATCTCCATGCTTGAGGTATCACTGATATAAATATTTCTTTCAATAAATCATAATAAAATCAAGTGAAAATAAATAGAGCTATGGAGTTTAATCAGAGAATAGTGAAACATTATTTTAAAGTTCATCTAAGTCAGGTAATGTAAAAGGCATTGTGCGTTTGCATACTCATCTAGCTGGCCAAACCCTAATTATTTTAAATCTTAACATTTAATTTATTAGTATAGAGGAAGGTTGCTGAAATGGAGATACTGTCTAAATCTTTTCGCTGCCATTATTTTAAATAAAGTGTAAACGAACAAAAATAGCTCCTCTGACAGCAGTATGATGAGCTATGAGTCTGTTATATTGTTTTCGACTAGTCATCAACAAAAAACTTCTATAACGCAGTTAGAAAAGAAGGTTGCAGTTTTCACTATAACTTTTCTTCGTATATTATTAATTTTTATAAGTGTGGCGTATATTCGTTTTGAATAATATTTCGAATATTCTGTAGTTATTAAGAAGTTATTTGATTAAAACAGCGTCTTTATGCCTCATTTCTGGATTGCTTGTGTTCGGCTGAAATGCGATTGGTGCAATATCTTAAGACGTACCATCATCAGATCCCTAAATCATAGCTAGTATGATTTTGGGATTTTGCTCATACCACCCGCCTTCTACAAACTTTGGAAAAATCTTAAAAAAAAACAACAACTCACAACAATGAAGCATTATTTATTTAGATACTAAAAAAATCTGGACATTGTTATTAAACACATTATCGTTTTGGATCTACAGGGTATTGCATAACCCAAAACCATTTTTAGATCCACGTGCATATAATTGTGCAAATAACACATATTTCAAAAGGAAAGTCTTTCTATTTTTCAACATAATCGATGAAAACTAATCATACGGTGAATGAATTCAAGCTGAGATATTATTAACAGGTTCTTCAACTGACAGAATTCCTCCTGGACGAATATCTGCAGAAGAAACGATGGCAAATGATGTATCTCTGATTGACACTTTTCCTCCAGAATCTTTTGCATCAACTTCAACGTTGAGTCATATAAAATTGAAAAAAAGAAAGGACTTAAAATATGAATAACCTTTTTCATGTTTGAGAGTTGCTAGTCAAAATTTCCATGAAGGTACACGCTCAATCGATAGTGACGATCTCTTTTCACCATAAAGCTGAGTTTGAAATGAAACCCAAATGTCGGGAAGCAGTTGAAAGGAAACAAAAAGTTACGGAAAAGAAAATAGAAAAAAGTAAAGACTACTAATATTGTATTTTTTGTAGCGAAGACTGTTATGATTTAGTGTCAAAAATGTAAACCAAAAATGCATGGTAAGTAAGCTGGCGTTGACAATAAGACAAAAATATTTATCAGCCACATTTGCAATTAAATAACTCAAACAATTTAAATAAGGTTCGGTGAAATTTACCACAGTTTTTTTATTGGTACAGGTTAAGTGATACATGTTATGACTAACAAAACAAGTTCACATAATTGTACCTTTCGTATTTTCATCAAAATCTTATAATTTTTACTTTATTGTATCCGAAGTATAGGGAAAGTATTGTAATCGTCAAAAAAATTTCGAACTCGAGATTTTGATGAATATCCACGTTTGAGACATCCCTGAGTTCGAAAAATACATTTTGAGATTATGTATGTTTGGTTGTGAATATGATAACTGAAAACCACTTTCATCTAGAAGGTTGAAATTTGGAATATGGAATTACGGTCAAATTTATAAATGTGTATAAACTTTTGAAAGAAATTTATTCATAGGAAGAGTATTTAGTGTTCGAGTGCAGGTGAACTTAATAACAAAGCATAAACGGCCATAGAGATAAAATTTGAAACAGATATTTTGCATCTTAAATACAGATAGATTCTTTTCAAATTTTGACATCCTCTTTCAAATAGTTGATCATCTGTTTATCTATACTTTCGTATGCATCTAAACTTAATAATATTTACACGCAATGTTTTAAATCAATGAAATTCGATGTATTGTCTTGTGATACAACCATAGTTCAGTATCAAATTTTCGAATCAAATGGCAGACAAAAAAGTGACCAAAATACATATTCTCACGATATATTCAATAGAAATGCCAGATTCACATCAAATTACTATATTTCGTAGATGTTCGCCAATACTATGCGAGTATTTGCGGTCTTATCCATCCATGGATCCGAATTGTTTGCTGAAGAAGTTGGAAGATGCTTTTGTTGGAGAATATGAGAGAAAATTTCGGGGAGATCTCTCTCATTGATTTATAAATAAAATTTGGAAAAAATTGGTCAGAAATTTTCTCAAGAAACAATCTGCTATTAATTGTTATATTAGAGGCTTTTGCATACTAGATTAAAATTAATTGCTTTCAATAATTCTCGAAGATGTAATTACATATTGAGAATGCCAGCCAATAAACATATGGCCTATAAGGCTAAAATCAAATATCTTATATGGTTAGATTCAAATACCCTGTATGATTAGATTCAAATAGTCTGTAAGATTATTACATTTAAATAATTTTTATTGGCATTTATTAACTGAGCAGTGCCTTTTAAAATTCACTTCAAATTTTATATTTTTTGCTAGCCGCATTTGGCTACCAACTGTTTCGCTGAAGTTATTGGTTGTATTTAATTTTGTTTAATCGCTTAGTTATAACTTCATGTACAGGATTTCATCAAATTTCGAGACATTAAAGCTGTGTTATTTTAATAATCTTACACATGTTCTATTGTGTACATGAACCTTTCTAACGGAGACCAATCCCATGACACCCAAAATGCATTAAAAATGCAATTGTTTCGTTTATCTTCCTTCTAATATTCACGGTATTACAAATTCACTTTTTATTCATCTTGTAAACCACAGAGATATTAAGCAGAATTTTTCTATTTTTTAACCATAGAAGAAAATCTCTTTTTTAAGTATTTGATGAAACAATGATTTTTTTTTTAGCTCAACAAAGTAATCTATTTTTGGAAATTAGACAAAAAATATTTTTAAAATATTGCCTAAAACCAGGAAAGTTTTGCAATTGATATAGTCAAGAAGATAATTCTTTGAATTTGGAAATGACATGAAAACCATTTTAGAGCAATATTATGTTCGGAAGCTCCAGAGAAAATAAACCCTATAAATCCCTTTTAATGTCTAAATAATTAAAATTTTAATTGAAAGTTTAAAAAAAATCACTCCGAGGTGCACATTTTTGCTTTCTAAAAAAACTTTCTAAAATAAGGAGCGGCTAAGTCCTAGCGATCTTTCAGAAAGCTTAGCGAAAACATGAGTCGCCAAGTAGCAAGGAAGGGGGTGAGAGGGGAGTTCGGAAGAGTAGACAGCAAGAGATCCCTGAGGTTACGAAAAAAGAGATGATCTGAGATTTGTATTCCATTAGCAAAATATGTCAAAAATTAATTTTGAGGCTAAAATTGTCATTCCTTTTTCATGATCACAATTCACAAATTTACAAAAATGTTATGAATAAAAGAACCAAGGTTACAGTATATCTGCACCAAAATGATACCTGTAAGGTCAATGGTCTGGACTGTAGAGCGGCAAAGCAATCCCTACACACACATACACATTTTTCTTTATTATAATTACTCATGAAATTATATATACCTTGAAGAGAATTAAATTAATTAATTAAAATATTAATTAATTAAAAATTAAGAAGAATTTCGTTATCTGTCCTTAAAAATTCTGAAAATATTACAATACAAAAAGGATTTACTTCATCTTAAAATTAAAAAAAAAATCTTTTCAATGATACCAATTTAATAGGCGCACATTTTTCTTGAATTAGGACTTTTTTAATTTTTTTTTTTTTTTTACCTAATTTCCAATCACCGTTTCTCTGAAATTCAAATCAATTTTAGTGTTTCATGAAATATTAAACCATGTGATTTTCTTGAATGGAAAAGGATTCTGTTCAATATTTACATAGTTTACAAGATAAATAAAAAGTTAAGGTTACAGTGCTGCCAAAGTTAGAATGTAGCTGAATCATATATTTATATTTTTAATAGCTCTATGATATCATAAGACTGTCTCTATTAGAAAAATACATGCACACAATAAATAGAACTTAAGTAAGACAATTAAATTTATATCTATATAATTATATCTAAACAAACTTTCTAAAATCAAATATAATCAATATTCTCGGCGAACCAGCTGATCAACTGGGGTGACTATTCTTTATAATTAGTAGAGATATGGTAATCCAAAAAATCAAGTGGAGTAGTTCTGCTAGTATTTTTAAGATTAAACTTTGTTGTTGTTGTTGTTGGCTTACTATACGAATTGAACTGAACTGTACTAACTAACTACTTGAACCTTTGATTTGAAAATAAAATCTAAATAACATTTTGTTATTTATTTAAAAGTTTAATTAAAATGTCAATGTGGCTTTTTTTAAATAAGATTATTTTGAATAATAATAAAAAAAGTTTTTGTTTTGTTTTTAAAGAATTTAAAGAAAAGATTATTGTCTTGTTTTTAAAGAAACAAGAAAGTGGTTATGTTTAAAGATGTTTGTAAAGAAAGAAGAAAGATTCTATGTCTGAAGATGTTTTTATCGAAAAGATGTTATATTGTTTTTAAAGAAAATATTATTTTTTTCCTTTGTGAAACAAAGAATTTTTCAATTTATTACTTCAACAAAAATTGTTTGTTTTTTAACCTTTTATTTTACAATTCTTCTTTTTAATAAAAAGCCATCATCTCAACAGAATTCTTTCAGCTCTTTTGTTCCTGATTTTACGGAGATTCCTGATTTTATTGATTACTGAAAAATGGAAGGAAAGTGAGTGATATTTTTTAAAACTAAAATTGATAGTGTCAAAGAGAATCACGCTAAAAAAAACTGCTTGTGATTGATGTTTCCTTAGTTCCTTTCATATCATACCTATTCTCTTCTAATTTCTTCATAATCTTTCAATGGTCCAGAGAAGTTACTTGATTTATATTCCTTCGGCTAGTGAAAAAGCAGAACCTTGTTTTTAAATTAAAAAGTTTCTAACGGATGTTCACTTTTGACGGCGCAGGTATCACAAACACGACTTAGCAAAATTTTACCCTACTTTCTATGTTGGAAGTAGGCTAAAAAAAAATCCCCTAACGTGAAAGTAAAACTATAACTTTCCTGCTTCCAAGGCTAGCAAAATCAAGTAGTGTGGTTTTTAAATTCTACTCTGTGTTAGCTTGAGATGCCATAGGCATTACGAGCTCTGTAGTAATTTGGCATTATGTATTATTCGGCATTACAAACATTAATTTATAAATTTATATATAAATTAAATTTGGCATGATTCTTAAATCAGTATTCCGAATATTTTAGCGCGTTAATTGGAATTTTTATTTTGAAAATAGAAGAAAATAGATTTGTTTATCTAAAACTCTTATTTTCTTCAACATTCTGAAAGGATAAGTAAGCGTATAGTCAATCTTACTGTAAACTCTAGGCATCAGCAATAAATTTATCACAAAAACGAACTGATGTTTCTCTGTTTATACCTTCTCTTTCTTTTCAATAGCAAGAATATTTTCCCCTGTTTAGCATTGATTACTCTTAATAAGCCTTGTTCAAAGGCGCATTTGAGACAGAACGTCTTTGACCTTTTTATATTCATTCTCGACTATACTTTTGCATATCCATTCAAAATAATGCTTAATTGTTTCTGATAGAGAGTTTAGTTCAAATAATAAGGTGCCAATAATGTTGGATATTGGACATATTTCATTCTCTTAAACAGCCAATATATAAGGGAAGAGAAAAGAAAAATTAATATACTCGGAGTTTAGAATATTGCCTGATTAAAATTACAATAAAAGTAAGAAAATATCTGTGAGTCCCGCGATAGTCAATCTTAAAAGATATTGTAGTTTCACAGTACATACTGGGTAATGCAAAACAACTTTAAAGGAAATTTTTTAATAAATTGAATACTCAAGTCTTTCTTTTTTTTTCTCTCGCTAAGTTTTATTATTTATTTTAACACTTGACTCATATATCAGAAAATTAGTGCTAATAGCTAATTTCTCAGGAGAAATATATTGTAAAATAGCCGCCTTTGGCGACCAGCCGGTTCGCTCTTAATGTTCTTCAAAATTTTAATAATTAAATATTTTATGCAATTCCTACTTCAATAGCTTCTTCATCAAAATATTTTAAAACTTGACATTTTGATAGTCATATAATTCATTCATATTATAAAGGTCTTCAGTCATAATGTAATATGTATCTCTTCAATTTTCTGTTAGCTCCCGTAGAATTTATGCTCTAAATTAAAGTGGAAAGGATTAATCTGCTATTAATATAATAATATTTTTTTTTGTAATATGATTACTGAAAACAGCCACTGAGCGTTTAAACTTTATGGGCACTAAATAATATCTTTCTTAAATTATGTAATATTTCAAGAATTTGTCAACAAAATTTTCTCAGATTCATCATGACCAAATCGATTAATTAACAATGTTTAATTTTAAATGCATCAAACACTAAGAAAATAAAACGAATCGTTAAAATAATCGGTTGAAAACAGGTTAGAAAAAACTACATAAAAAACGATGTACTTAAAACTATAAGCATATACAAAAAAATATATAACTAACATAAATACAATTTAATTACAAAAGCATGCAACTAACCTAAAAATAATTTAAATCAAGTCCGCAATCAGTCACAACAATCAGAACACAATGCGCATGCGTGAATTTTCAACGCAAGTTACGGTAACGCAAATGCGTGAATTTTTCTACGCCAGTTGGGGTAACGCTATGCAGATTAGACATTTTTAATTTCCTTTATTCTGTTTTATTTTAATTCAAAAGTATTTCAGAATGAATCTGAAAGATCGATTAATTAACAATGTTTAATTTAAAAGGCATCAAACATTAAGAAAATAAACAGAATTGTTTGAAATAATCGGCCGAAAAATGTTAAGCCTAGCTTCATTACTGTTGGAAAAAAAAACTGAAGCCTTACTCATTTGGCGGTGGGGAAAATGAAAAGATTTTTTTGGCAGGAAAGTTGGTTTTTAATTAATAGTTAAAATTCTTATTAAAAATTCAAAAAAAGTGTCCCAGGTGCACATTCCCGACCTCCAAGGTATACATGTACCAAATGTGGTAACTGTAGGTCAAAAGGGCTGGTCTGTAGAGCGCCAACACACACACACAGACACACGCACACGCACGCACATTGAGCTTTATATAAGTATAGATGAGAATTGAAATGTTGTCAGACAACAAGAGAAATTCTTTTCGCTCTTGTTTTGATTGTAGTCATGAGAAGAATATATTTCGCTTTAGTGGTGAAGTACAAGTT
>JAPMOR010071052.1:210998-224672 GCA_026543865.1 Argiope aurantia
GTTATAAATGTATATACATGTAAATATGATTTTCTTAATTTTAAAACATCTTTACATTTATTTTTAAAATTTTTTATCCGATTTTATGAATTTATTTTGCATTTTAAAATTTTATATTTTGTTATTTGTTATCAACTAATTACATAAATTTTGTATATTTATCAACTTTTGAAAACTTTTCACATCTTAATTTTTTTATTCTCAAATTTTTAGCATTATATATTTTTATTGTTTAAAAATATTAGATAAATTATGAAAATAAAAATATTTACATGCATGCACAAAATGTTCAATATATTCAGAAAAGCAAGGAACTATGTACAATATATAAAAGCCTGTTTAAAATATTTGCAATAAACAACAAATAAAAAATTGCAATATAAATAAAAAGTATACATGAAATAAAAAATATACAAATATTTATAATATATATATGCTATTTACAATGATTTTGTTTTTCTGAATGCAACGTAGCTGATGATTTTTTTTCTCAATTTCAAGGATTTTTTTTTTCTGCTTATATGGCCTTGGATGCAATCATTGAACTTTCAGAAATTAAAATTGTGGATTTGAATTGTAGTTAACTGTAGAGATTTATTGGAAATTTAATTCAGAAATTTAGTTCTCAGTTTGCGGAATTCTGTCTGGACATTTTGTTTTGTATTTTAGTTGAATTCTGAATTGATTTCTCTTTCAAAATGTCCAGTTTGAAGTGTCTGTAAAAGAATTAATTCCTGTTTTGTTTGCTCTGTTCTAAATTTTCTGTCTTTTTTTTTGTTTTGTTTTTGATAGGGGATAATTTTTCTTACGGTTCTGCCATTGTGGATGCCTGAAATCTAAGTATTCTCTGTTTGTGATATATTCGATTGGTACTAATTTGTAACCTATTAAATGAGCCTCTTTTTTTCCATTTATTTTTTTCAAATGTTGTTGAATCTTCTTTAATTTTCTGATAAATTTTGATTTTTATTTATTTGCTGCTATTGCTTCTTTTTTTTTTTCATGGGCAAAATATACGCGATATTCAAATAAGAGAAGAGAATCTCATCCAGACTCAGAACCAGATAGCATAATCTTTTCTACCATTTTTTCTTCAATTTTGTAAGATTTTGTTGACATTAAAGTAATATTAAATGAATTTTTAAATGCCGAGGTAAAAAAAAAACTATGTTTTTATCACATCAATGTATATTTACATTCTGAATCTTTTATTTTTGCTAAAAAAAAATACCTAAATTTCAACAGCACACAAAAGTTAAAATAATTTTGGGAAAAATTAAAGATATTTTAAAATTATTATGGTAATCTCTTTTAAAGAATTTTTTATTATTTTCGGTGGTAGTTTCTTCTCTGTTATGGAAAATTGTTATACCCAAATCAAATAATGCTTGTAATAATATTGAAAATATACTGCAGGATGTCCTAAATTCAGATTGTAATAAAAGTATTTTTTTTAGTAATGCGACAGATATATCTATTTAATAAAAATTATTCTTAACAATTATTCTGAAAATATTTACTGTTATTTTTTATATCACTCTTATTAAATCAATTTAATACATAAGCCATGCGCAAATAAAATAACGAAAGAAATTATTACAGCTCCTGTTCAGGAAATATTATTTCAAACACTTTTACAATTTATATGCACTTCATGGATTTTCTAGTCTCGTGCAAATAAAAGCATTCCATACTAATAGCGTGACTGTTTAGCATTGAAAGAAATGAAATATTTGACATATTATTTTGGAAATAGGTGAAAAGTAAAAACTGCATTCACATAAGAACAAACGATTGAAAACAATCTTTCTGCTACTTAAGAAAGAGGGGGAAAAAAAACACCAACGTGAAACGGAAATGACAAGAATAACAGCAGGTAGAAAATCTTGATGACACGCAAAATACCAATCGATGTGTCGTTGTTGGCAGTGAAATCTATATGTCAATGAAACGGGCACGCACTGTGAATATACAAGTGTACTATTAATGTCATATTGTTAGATATAAAAAATATATTTTGGCTGTTTATATCTTTATTATTTATAAATTCTATTTTTCTGTTTATATCAATTTAAAGCTAGCTGTTATCGGCAGTCAAGATATCATTAATTTAGTAATATCAACCAACTGATAAAATACATCTTATTACACCAAATGCGAGAGCTATTTTATATTATATTTACACATTAAATATAGAGGCTTCTTGTTATTTAGCTATGCGTTGAAGAAGCGACATTTTGGGGCTGGATAATGTTTTAAGGTTTTATGTTGTGATAACTTTCGAAGAATGGAGGGCGGAGGAGGGGAAAGCGAGCGTTAATGATATATTTAGTCATCATGAGCTTTCAAATAAATAAAAAATTACGAAATCAATAAAGTAGTTAGAGTTCGGGGGAATCTGTCGAGGTTTTCTCCCGTAGAGTATATACAAATCAGACCAGTAGCGATTTTCAAATTTCTTTCGAAAATGGAAGGGGGGGGGCAGTGGTCGGACGACAATTAGCGATATATCTAAGGGATATGGGCTTTCATATGAAATAAAAAATAGCGATATCGGTGCCACGATAATGACTATCTACTCCATAGCGAATAAGCAATGAAATAGTGTTTGAAATTTCTATTGAAAAAAGGAAGTGATTGGAGTGTAAGAGACCACTGTTGACATAATTATAGGCTATGGACTTTCTTATGAAATAAAAATTGGCCTCTATTTTTGTAGTTTTGCCGATTGCTTTAAGAATGAAGATTAAATTCAGAAAGATGACTTTTTGAATAAAGGAATAGCAAGAAGACAAATTGTATTTTATTATAATTAACAATAAAGTTGATTAGATAGAATTGAATCAATTTTTCTTTACAACCAGGTATAAAAATATCTATTCAAAAGCATTCCTTATCGTTTTATTACTTGAGACTCACTTTCATCTTCTAATGAATTTTGGAATTTTCAATAATTATTGAATTGTAGGAAACTTCCACCGGTTTCCTATATTTTGTGCTAATTATTGCAGGAATACTGAATTGCCGTTGTCAGTTTTTGAAATTCGATATTTTCTGCAAAGTAAAGCTTTGTTTCTTTTTCAATCAACAGTCAGCAATGGTTTAATCATGTCTGCTACCAGCGTAAGCACAGAAACGGAAAAGGCTTTTTTACTACTTCAAGGGCAAGAATACTTTTCAGACACTGAAAAAAAAAGATATGTTTACGGAGATAATGCAATACAAAATGAATTGTATGCGATTAATTGGAATATTAAGAGGGAAAAATATACATTTAAGTATGGCAATAATCTGACAGGCCATCCGATGTTGATGAAAATTAAATAAAATCATTTATTTCAAATCTACATATTGAAACTCGTAAAATGAAGAGGAATTCGATCATTTATGAGAATACGAAATGACATGTCTATAGTGTATCGATGTTGGATAGCTCACGAACTAAGAAAAATACTTTTTTACCGTATTTTCAATCACGATTAATTTTCGAAACGAATGATAAAATTTGATGACAATCTTCAATAATTCTGAACATAAATTTTTGTAGGATCATTCGCGTGAATCGCCATCAATCAACCCAAAGAGAAAATAACCCAAAATCTGAAAGCATGGTCTATTAATGGCGAAATAAGAAGGAAGTTTTCTGTTATGGGATACAATCACCTAATTAAACAATTATTCGATTAAATATAAAACTTAATTCCTGATTTGAAGAAAATCATTGATCTGAAATGTCCTGAATTGGTCAGTCGCAAAGTGACTTAAGTGTAAAACTTCCTTCATCAAGGTAACGATAAATTACATAGGGTTTTAGTCATCCATAAAATATAACTGCTGGATTAATTTATCTCGACTTCCATATGGTCTTGATTTAGTTCTTTCAGATTACCAGTGCCCATATTAAAAAATTCGTGAAATGAGGGTGGAGGGGCTTAGTTTCTAGTCGGAAAACTTCACAAAAAGATGGCAAATCGTTATCAAATTAAATGGATCACATATAATGAATAAGCTTAAATATTAATGTTAAAAAAATCTTTCCAATTCATCACAAAAATTGATAAAGAGTTAGGAATAATCCAATCATTTTAAAATACATTTTGTGTAATGTAATATTATTTAATGTTTTAATGAATTACATACTATGCTTTTAATTACAGAATTATCGTCCTTTGTTGTGGATTCATAGTTAGTTTAAAGAATTTTTTTCATGTTCTCGCTCAATCTTATATTTGTTGCTGATTGCTTTTGTAACTGGAGAAAATTTAAATGAGTTGCATTCATCTTTCCTGGATTTATGAAAAATATGAATGGAATTGTTGTATCAGTATGGGAAGAAATTGTGTTCTAATAGCCACTGTCCAACTCCTTTTTTAGAAGTTAAGTTCCATCATCAGAGTAACTTAATCTCCAATCATATATCCAATGAAGTAAAGGGAATTTGTTATTTATACAGCAACTTCTCATCCACGTACTCCTGGGGCTTCCCGATATAAATTCCCAAGGAAATAAGATTTTCATGTTGAGAAATAAACATTTGACGGGAGGCATACTCAAGGTAAAATGCCTTGCATGAATGGAAAATAAGACAACACATAATTAATTCAATTATTTTCAGTGATATTATTTTGGATTTTTTTTTCATATTAATCCCCTCTCTCTGACCCTTTTCTCTCTAATGAGAAATGCTTTTCCGGCTATAAACCACTGATATGATCAGGAAATATATCCTATAAAAATAAAAATAAGGCAATAACATTATTAATTCAGTTTTAAAATTATAGCAAATCATTATTAGCATAAAATTAATAAAAATATTTTACTTTATATGAGAATATGGTGTATGATGCAGAACTAGTTTAATTTTGCAAGCTATACACCAGACAACTTATTCAATCATTAAAATAGAACTTTATTTTTTTGTATTATTTTTACTAAAATAGTAATAAATAAAACAGTACGTGCTAAAGTTAATTCCTAATTTCGTAATTTTATTCAAATGTGTTTCTTTATTTTAACTGCTCTTTAAAATAATTTATAGTATTTCGTTTCTATTAGGAATATTTAAGACAAAATTTTGCTGTTGCATTTAAGAAAATAAATCCATTTCTAATACACGAGGTTTTACAATTCCTTAACTTTAATTCTAGCTCTTAATTTAAAAGCTGTCTTACAGGAAAGAATCTTTTACAAGAATCCTCTGCTTTATCGATCTTCTGCTTTTCATCCTTCTCATTTGTTTCAAAAAGCATAGCAATGAAAGAAGAGAGAAATATGATATTTAAACCTGGTATTATTTGACAATTGCTAGTAAACACCTGCTGCATGATTAATATACGCGCAGGTGCAGAGAAGCTATTACGCAAATTTTGCCATCTGTATAAATGAGAGATGACAAAATTCTGTGATTCAAGTGATTTCAAATAAGTGTCAGCTGATCATCCCAATATTTTAAGGTAGACATTTGGAAATAGCAACAATGATTTTTCTTTTTATTTGAGTTTATCTCACAAACATAACGCATGCGAATATTTTCATTACGGCGATATCCAAAATGTATGCTCAAAAACTTGGAATGTATCTTATTTTATAGTGATTGTTTTGGATATGTTATTTCCTCAGGAATAAGATCTTCCGTTTTGAAATCTGTTTATTTAACAATATATATACAGTGTCTTAAGCAATTGAGAAAACACCTTACTTTTACTTGATAAATCCGACTTTCAATATAAATACAACACAACCGAGAAGTGTAAACATGTTTTTATTTTTACACATAATAAATGGTTTAATTTAAAGTAAAAACAAAGAACAATCAACGAAAAAATTTTAAACTGAAAAGTTTCAGAAGCATTTTAAATAAACAAAAAAAAGATATTTGCCTCAAAAAATTGACAATACACCAATGATATTTTGTAATATATCGCATAGAAAGAAAGTGTCAATATTTATTTGCATGTCTTTTGGCTTTTATAATGGCATCTAAACGTGGTGGTATCAATTTGGCCAATTTTTGGTGGTATCTGAAAATATTTTACTCATTCTTCTTGTAACACTTGTTTTAAATGGATTTTGTCTCTAATTTTGTGTTTTTGAACCACTATTTCGAGTGTGGCTCACAGATATTGAATGGAATTGATGTTGGGGCAATGTGGTGATGTGTGCAACTGCTGTTTAGGATAAAAAAGACACCACATTTTGACGTTACTTGCAGGGTGTTTGGGGTCATTGACTTGTAGGAAAATGAAATTTTCATCTAAACCCAATTTTTTTAGCACTTTCCTTTAGATTGCTGTGACCATATGGTTCATACAACTTGCTGCAGAAATTTCTCAAATCATAGGCAGAAGTGTAGTGCTGAAACTTTGCGAAATGCAATTGGACAAGCTGAATATAAAAGTCGAATTAGAGTGAAACAGTCCATGAGCTTGCAAATTCAGAAAAAGCGTTTGAAGTTTGCAAAAACTCATCAATTGAAGACCAATAACTATTGGAAGAAAGCTATATTTAGTGATGAAAGAAAACCTCATCATTTTTTACAGTGACAGCCGTCGCACCGTATGGAAAAAGCCTAATATTGCTTTGGATCTAAAAAAATTTACGTCCTACGGTTAAACATGATGGGGACTCCATCATGATTTAGGGTTGTATGACTTCATCCGAGAGAGGAAATTTAGTTCTTATAGATGGCATTATAAACCATATGGTTTATTTGGATATACTTCGCAGCAATCTAAAGGAAAGTGTAAAATTTGGGTATAGATGGAAATTTCATTTTCCAGCTGAACAACGACCCCAAACAGAAAACACATAACGTCGAAATGTGGTGTCTTTTTCATTATAAATAGCAGTCACACACATTACATCCGCCGACATCACTGTCATTGAATATGTGTCGGCCACACTCGAAATAATGGTTCAAAAACACAAATTTACAAACAAAATCCATTTAAAGCAAGTTTTACAAGAAGAATGGGTAAAATATATTCAGATACCACCAAAAATTGGTCGAATCGGTATCACGACGTTTAGAGGCTATTATAAAAGGAAAAGACATGCAATTAAATATTGGCACTTTCTTTCTATGCGAGATATTACAAAAATTTCATTGATGTATTCTCAATTTTTTGAGTCAAATATATGCTTATGTTTACAAAAATTTCATTGATGTATTCTCAATTTTTTGAGTCAAATATATGCTCATTTTTACAAAAATTTCATTGATGTATTCTCAATTTTTTGAGTCAAATATATGCTTATGTTAATTTAAAATGCTTCTGAAACTTTTCAATTTAGAAATTTTTTGTTGATTGTTCTTTATTTTTACTTTAAAGTAAACCATTTGTCAGGTGTAAAAATAAAAATATGTTTACATTTCTCGGTAATGTGTTATTTATATTGAAAGTCGGATTTATCAAGTAAAAGTAAGGTGTATTCTCAATTGCTTGAACCACCCTATATATAAATAAAAAAAGTATTCAGAAATCTCAATTTAAATACTGAAAAATATTTTCTTGAAATTTAATTGTTGAGGAGGAAATTCAAAAATCAAAATGTATTTTTTTCCCCGTTTGATTTTTCTCTCTATTTCTAATCAAGTTTTAAAAAATATTTTAAGCATATTTTGCAACAATATATTTTATTATTGAAGTGAAATTCAAATTACTCTCATTATTGCTACTAATATTGCTTCATGATTTGTCCATTATTAAAGTTCAAGATATGAAGTTTCGGCTTATTTTACCACTCTGGCTGAGTTTTAATATAAGGCATATCTAAGAAAATTTTTTAAAATTTTGTTGTATTTGCTATTAAGGTTTAACTTAAGAATCAAGCAAAGAGGAAAATATTTTAAAGAATGCCCATTTTTAAATACTGCTCCTGTTTCCTGTGATATAACAGAATATATAAAATTTTAGAAAAAAAAATAATTATACATAAAGAATAATAAAGAGAACAGCATAAAGTATCTAAAATAATATGAACTAAAAATTTGAGGTTTAAAAATTTGAACTGTGAAAGACAATAAGGTGTAGTTATACTCAATATTTAATTGAAATTTTAATTAACATTTATCCCAGTGAAACAAATGGTAGCTAAAAATGGCTAGTTATTTCCTTAAATATTTCCTTGAGCGATTTTCTTCTATTGCTTAAAGGTAAAGAAGAAAATTTCTATTAATTATTTGAGCAGTTTCCTGGAGTGCTAAAAACAATGTGCTATTTAAAGCATAATGTTAATAAACTCTGACTCTAAGGTTTTTAATGACATTATGATGTTATAAGATTTGACATCATTAAGGTAACTTCTTCTTTATTGTTGCTTATGGCACTTGTCATAGACCAGCCCACTGACAAAATCAATGATTTTAAGCCGAGTTTTTAGCTTCTCTTGTTTCAGTAGCGCCATCTAGGGCCAAGAGTGCGTCTTAACTACTCATGCGTCACAGCCCTTTTATAGGGGCGGACTTCCTTTATACATTTCATTCATTCATTCACAGATTGTAATTTAGATCTGAATTAGAGAACGATCACCTCTGATCCAGTACCCCCAGTGGTTTTGTCTAACTTGGATGACTTTGTAACCACGACAGATTTATACTTGCACCAGCCACCATATACACGGAAAGTCTTTGGCCGGCTTCTTCTTTGTTGTTAGAATCAAGTTATACATAAAACATTTAATTCAAATAGAAAACGCAACTAATATTCCTGCAAACCAGCTGATCGACAATGGCGGCTTATAATTCAAAATAAAAATGCAATTTAATAGGAAAATTATTAGTTAATTAGCACTTGGTGCCTGTAATAACTTGATTGGCACTAATTATTTAAGTTACATTCTATTAAAATACTTTATTGTGATTGTGATGACTTAAATATTATATTGTCTTTGATTGAGGATTTTATGCAAAATATAACGATGGAAATCAGGTGACACAAAATTATATTTTATTCTTCTAAATAGTTAAATTTCTTTTTTGAAGTGACTCAGCTCTCACTTTGTCAGTGAGAGCTGGCTTTCTTAGAAACAAACAAGTGCAAAATGTATCTCTCAGGAGAAAACAATTGAAATAAATTGAAATATAATTCTTTTAAAAGAAAATAACTTCACCTTTCAAAAACATAAACATAATTTCAAAGCCAGATATAAAGCTTATTGCATATTAAGTAATCAGCACTATGACAAAGTTATATGACACTTGTTACTTATAGTTTTATAAATAGAATACTAAACGAATATATTGATCCAGATGTAGTTCCGTCGCGCAAAATGAAACTGAAAACGAAAAAAAGAATGAACAAGAAAAGAAGAAGAAAAACGAATTAAGACTGCAAAGACAAGTCATGATTGAGAAGATGGGAAAGTCGAATTATCTTTCCCAATAAACTCTTTAAAACTCAGATTAAAGAATGACCGTTAAACTTAGCAATAGAAAATATTTCTAGCTTTTCGATGTACGAAGTAGCTCTGAGCAGCAAGTGAAGTTTGATGGTTTCCTATGCTATTCGGAATGCAGCTGCATATTATATATTTTCTCTTACTTTTTGATTCATTTTCTGTCTTTTTTTTCATAGTTATTCTTTCAATTAATTCATTTTCCTGAACATAAATTTAAGTGTGGCAGAAAAAACAAACCGGGTTTGGAAAAAAAAAATCTACGCGTATTTTGGAAATAATATCATGAAACTTTGCAGCAAGCTGCAACATAATAGGCTGGCTGTCACTTCAGTTTATCTTATTTTGTTTATAAAATATTATTTGATATCCATTCGATAGTGTACAAATCACATTTCATAATAGGTTTTTCTCTATTATATGGTATTTGTTCGTCTTTAAATTAAGTATTTTAAAATTATATGCCTATAAATTTTCTCTTTTTAGTTAGATTTTTATCGTAAATTGTGCCCTTCTGTTTATGTATTATCTATTGTATTATCTATCTTTACAAATTATTATCTATTTGATTTCTTCATGCTCATAAAAAATTATTACATATGAGTAATCTCAACTTATACTATCACACTTTGAGATAGTTAATGATACATTTCTACATGTTTCCCTCCTTTAAAAAAATTAACAATTATTCAGAATTATATGACGTTGCGAAAATTCAAATAGTGATATATTATTCCTCATCGCCTAATACTTTTTAACTAATGATATTAATGTAGGATATATTTTGATAAAACGAAAATAAAATAACATCTTTTGAGTTGCTATGATTTATCAGTATAAATAAAATAAATATCAGCAAATTCAATAATTTTTTTAAGAAAATATTTTCTTTGCTGTTTTTTTTAGAAATGCTTGTTTCCATTTTTCCACAAAAGAGGGCGCCACCATATAAATATTTTCTGAGTGATTCTTGTCTTCTTTTTTTTCTTTAATAAGTATTTTTATGTCAGAGATGTACATAAAGTCAAATGTAGTGATAAATTTTATTAAAAAGATAAATGTCATTGGGCTCCGCTGTACAAATTTTCCTAAACAATTTAAAATCAGTTTGAGCTTGTCGAAAATTTTATTCAATAACACATTATTTTTGTAAAATATAAATTAAAAATTATCATAAATTTCACTGTTGATTATCAAAGTGATTAGGAAAATTATTATAAAATTCATTGTTGAGTATGAAAATGATTATAAAATTCACTATTTGAAACGAGAAATTTCAAAATAACTCACATTTTAAAACATCTTTGTCTTATAAGATTAATGCATTAAAAAAGACAAAATAGTGAAATACAAGACATTTTTTTCCCCTTCGGAACAAATGAAGTATAATACTATAAATAGACTTAATATTTGGAACACTTTAGAAAAAATAGAAATACATATTTTTATTTAATTGTAATTTTAAACAAAACTAAAAAAATACATGAATTTTCAACACAAGGCAAATATTGTAATATTAGGTTTACCAAGCTGTTGGTTGTGAGGCAGCCAACCAACTTTAAAAAAAGCCACAAGAATTTTTAAAAAAAACATAAGAATAATTTTTGGAAATTTAGACGATATTGATACTAATTTGGATCCCATCGAGCTCATAGTCCTCGTAAAGCAAAAAGTAGCGCAACAATAAAGTACTTTAAAAATACTGCAAAATAAAAGCTTCATGCCTTTCTCCCCAATGTTACGGATACCTAGGCAGTTGCCGATTTTTCTGTTTTGATAATAAGGCATTAACCATATAAGATATTTATACTTGCTATCTAGAGTTTAGTTTCGTTGCATAAAAATTTTGTTTTGGGGCAAGAGAAGCTATTTAGGGAAGATCTTGTAATTTTGAACCGTCATCAAAGAACAAGAATGACAATATGAGTCGGCACTCTCTCCCTATATTATTAAAACAACTACAAAGCATTTGATTCTCGAAGTCAACTTAACGAACCTTGAAACACACAAGCTTCAAATCCAAGATCACATTGCAGATCCATCTGACATTTTAAAATGCAATAATAAGAGAAACAACAAATAAAAAAATCTAAATAATAAATAAAATGTTTATTATAAAGAGCATGCATTGTATGGGACAAAAGAATAATATTTAAGTGTATTGAGATAGAAAGATCAAATTCTCTGTTATTTAATTATTTAAATTATTGATTCTTATCATTTATACTTATTAAATATAATATACAAAAATGTCACACTATGAGACAGAACGCAAACGAAAATAATAAAAAAAGAAAGATAAAAACAACTTTCAGTAGAGAAAACTCTCCTGATAGACGAGAAGAACAAAAAACTCACACCGTATTTGCAAAGTGAAATATTGTTATTGTATTGTTTTCAAGATTCTCTGACATTTACTTATTTAATTTCACAAAGGATACTGATAAAATATAGTATGGCAAAAAATTTCACTATGAAAAAAATAATAAAAAAATATAAAAATGAAAATGATATGAAAAAGAAAACTGAAGAAGACAAGAAATGATAATAGTAATTTTAAAAAAAACGTGAACAACACAAAAGTGATAGAAGATAATCTCATCTTAACTATTATAAGCAAAACTTTATATTGTATCTCGTCGTATCATATATTGTCTTCCATACAAAGGTATGAAGGTTATTCTCTTAATTATCCACAAAGTTAGTGCCATATCTTCTGTAAAAGTACTCTCTGTATCTGTCGTAGGCATCGTCGTCTACTTGAGGCAGTCTTGTCTGAAAGAAAAGATTTTCAGGTTGGAAAACACTACCGTCAATCGGCTCTTGTTCTAGAGGTCCCGAGTAGTCGTAAACATCCCAGAATTGAGACCAGAGTGGGTCGTTTGTAGGGAACTGGGGTCTGTAAGACACGGGAACTTGAGGGTAGGGTGGATAATAATTGCACATTACGTAGGAAGAGAATATGAAGAGCACTGCCAACTTTAGTGACAATATTTTCTGAAAAAGGAATCGATAATAATATAAATGCAGTTATATGACATATGTATAATTATATAAAGTAAAATGTGAAAGAATATATATATATATATATATAATAATTAAAAATCTCATGTCACGGTGTTTGTGTTCCTACTCCTCCGAAACGGCTCGACCGATTTTCATGAAATTTTTTATGTGTATTTGGTAGGTATGAAAATAGGTCGTAAAGTATATTTCATAACGTTGGGTAATTAGGGTGTTCCTATCCACATTCACTGTACGATGAGGAGATCAATGCTTGCTTGAAATCATCGCCATGGTGACGTAATGTTGAAAAAGTCCAACTAAAAATAAACACGCGCGTCCAAATGCTACAAGATCCATCTGCTGACACATTCTCGGACCAATTGTTAGATATCGGTGATGGAAAAGGTGCTATTTATGAAAATACTGGATGCATAAAATTGCCCACTAATTTCTGCACTGTCGTTGATTCGCAAAATGCTCTCATTGACCGCATATTTCCCGATGTACGCACATAATACATAAATCATGCGTGGCTGGCAGACAGAGTCATTTTGGCAGCAAAAAAATGTGGACGTCGACGATTTAAACTTCAAGATACAGCAGTCGTTGCCAGGCGACTTGGTATCATACAAATTGATCGATACAGTTTGCGATGCTAACGAAGCTGTAAATTATCCAACAGAGTTTTCGAACTCACTGGATTTGCCAGGCACGCCACTACACCTTCTACGACTGAAAGTTGGATCTCCGATTATTTTACTTCGGAATTTGAACCCACTATGGCTGTGCATTGACACGCGATTGTTCATTAAAAAATTAATGAAAAACGTTATCGAAGCCACCATTTTGGATGGTAAATTCCAAGCCGAAAATGTTTTGCTGTCATGAATTCCAATGATTCTCACAGACGTGCCAATCAAATTCAAATGCGTTCAATTTCCGATTAGATTCGCAATCGCAATGACAATCAATGTCACAAGACCAAACGATGTCTGTTTGCAGGGGATTTGGGCACACCATGTTTTTCACACATGGCATGTTCTCGCGTGGGCAAACTATCGAGCGTATTTGTGTTGGCTAAAGACGGACTGACAAAAATATCGTACACTCAATTGCTCTTCGAAATGAATATTGATTTTCTTTATTTCATTTTTAAACTTTAGAGCAAAAATATATATTACTTTTTTCACTTTACGTTTAACTTTTAAAAGATTAAACAATGTATATGTTCGTTACGCTAATGAAATACATTGTATTGAGAAAATGAATGGT
>JAPMOR010071052.1:237082-248411 GCA_026543865.1 Argiope aurantia
AAAAAAAAAATGACCTATGGAAGAGGGCTAGGTTATACTGTACGAATTTTTCAAAGATATTTTTAGTGAAGATCAATCAAATTGACATTCTTTGAGTGTTCAGTTCGGAAACTCATTAAAGAAAAGGCTGCTGAGGCATTAATGTACATTTTTTCTTTCACTAAATCACTGTTATTTTCAAATCTTGGTATGCTTGCTTCTTTTAATGCTATGCATTAATTATAATGCATGATTTTGCCATCTGTTTACTTTAATGCCAAAAGAAGAAACACTTGTAGCAACAACTAATATCTGTTAATGGAATATTTTTTCTGTCAGATATTTAAAAAAGATAGCCAGTCTGTATTTTCTAACCTTCAAAAATTCTAAATCTGAGAAAGTCACAAATCAAGAAATTTGGTTATAATTGGATTATATGGTAATATATTGGAGGTACAAATAATTAAAATTTTATGAATATAATCATCTGCACCTCAACAAATATGTAGTTTTAATCATATAATTATAATTATACCATGTAAGTTTAATGATACGCTTATTTGAAGGAGCGAAATACGAATTCTATAGAATACTAGCAACCTAAGTGGCTAGTCAGTCATAATAAGATATGTTAATACGGTTTAGTTCTGTGTTAACTGATGACTGGCTGGATTCTTAAAAAAAAAAATCTATATGTTTATTGTTTTTAACTGGTAATACATTACTACAAGTTCCTGTACTGGCCAGAGACTAAAGCTGAAAAAGGTTTTTATTTTTAAAAAAAAGCAATTGAAAAAATTGTAAAATTCTGCTAATTTAAAAGCATTGTTGGCGTCCCAGCTGCAATTTTGCAGTCCATCTATGACCGACTAATTATCTACTTCCTTTCGAATAATTTCGTGCTGCCATCTAGTGACATGTTGTCAAAACATTACATATTCGTTTCTGTGCAACGAGCAAAAATAAACCAGTGAATGAAAGCGTAAGAACTATATTTAAAATTAAAATCAATGCCTCGAGAATATTAAATATGCATGATAAAAAATGTTCTAACGGGAACTGCATAATAGTAAAAAAATTCTCTAGTTTTAAGAAGCTCATGTGGATATTAAATGAACTGCAAGAAATTAATAAATTATTCTAAAGTTTAAGTACAACTTTATTTAGAATACTACTGTGTATTTAAATGCCAGGTAGCGAAGCATAGAATACAAATTGGTATCAAGAAAATTGTTTCTTTCCCATTTTTTTAGAACTTGTTCTCTGAAATAACCAAAAAGATCAATTTTATTTAAAGTATTTCACTGAAATGTGCCAAATAATTTTTATTATTCTGTTTGAGGTGAATAGAAATTTCCATTTTCTTATCTACGTGCTGAATTTGTGATCACAAAAAAGTTTTCTTGCCAAAAAGGACCGTTGAAAAAGAAAGCGAAGAAAAAAAAATTCCTTATTATACAGTACAGAAAAATATTTAATCAGAAGCTATATATGCATGCTGCAAATAAAAAAAAAATAATTACTTAAATATTTTTCAACTGTTTTACAATGTATAATATACTTCAAAACATTGCAAAATTTTCACAACTAATACACATGTTCAAATTTTCGAATGAATTTATTTAATAAGGAAGTACGATTCCAACTCAAGTTATACAAAAAATCATTGAAGCCTTATAATAATTTCGAATCGGAGTATTAGTACAGACTATTAGTTTTGAAAAGGATAGACGTAAATTTATAAATACGCAATAATTACTGCAAAACTCTTATTAAAATTTCTATGCAATAAATTAACATTAAATCTTAAAAAATTATGAAATGCAATACCGATGTCGAAAAAAAAAATATGATTGTAGATTATTATGCAGATTGTATTTTATTAAGCAAAAAATAATAAAAACAAGCTAAATTGTTGAGTGATATTAGTTACTTTCCAAGAATTTACTTATTTTTAGAAGTTTTACGTTATCAGTTATATTATTAGCTATGATTAAAATTTTATAAGATAAGCATCACGTATTCCTAAACTATAGTTTTCTTTTTAATGTTTCATTTATAAGATCATTGTTGTTCGGAATATCATGATTCTGCTTCTAAATAATTATTTGGGAATGTATTTTTTTAAACCTTAAAAGTAAAATCGCATTGCGCATTCCGATGATTATCAGTTAACTTTTTTCTCTTAATTTTTTACCGAAAAGTGGATACCTCTTTTGCGTACATCTGGCTTGCTCACTTCCTCTTTTGTGTTGTAGATTTTTCTATCAGAATTCATTTTTATTGTTAAATGATTTCCTCACTTCATATTCAGTCCTTAAATAAGGCGTTGATAGATTGCGGGTTTACTATAGAATAAACAATCGAAGACAGATCACTTGAATTTTTTTTTCAAGTTTCAGATTTTTTTTTCTGTGCAAACTAAGAAATATTAAGTTTCTTTGCAGATTTTAAACTTCAGAATTATACAAAATTGCTTTTGTAAGACACAGTAACAATAAAGTAGAAATTACAAATTTATGAAATAATGATAATTTTGAAATTTCGCTACCTAAAAAAATTTTTGGAAGTTGATATATATCGCCATGTTTCAAAATATTAGGTGATTATTAGGTTAAATGCGTTCCGCACAAATTAAAATAATATAGAGGGTACATTTTTAGGACGATTTCGGTAAAAAAAAAAAATTAAGCAATTGTTTGGGAAAAAAAATTTGACAATAGCTTATTACTTGAAATGAAAAATATTGTCAACTTTTTAAAAATTTGTTTTTCTTTCAAAATGTAGCATGTAAACAAACTGTGGGGTTGAAAGATATGATTCGGGGTTTTTGAATACAATTATCCCTATATCGCAACTAAAAATTTCGTGAAATGTATAGAATTAAAACCTTTAAGTGCGAAATAAGCAGTATTATTAATCAGAAAGAGAAAAACCAACAATCATTACTTCTGTATAGAAAGAATACCCCAAATGAATATCCAAAACAGGTAATATTATTTTAAATATTTCTAAAGTGAAATCTCAAAAGGATATCCATCGACGCAGAAATCAACTGTAAAGTCTTTCAATAAATCTTTAGCATACATGAAATCGTAAATATAATACATAATGTTCACCATTTTTTCCCAAGGTTCACCATATAAGTTGTGTTGTACCATTAGTACCAACTAAATGAATAAATACATCGTTTCTAATTGCCAAAATGCTAAAGCATCAAATTCTTTTAATCAGTAAGATTGAAATGGAATTAGGAAAATTGGACTGTGTGACAAAATAACGCTCACAGTTGTAAGAATAGAATTTTAAAATTTAAATTTTTATTTCCCTGGATCTAACTTGGTATTTCTAATTTGCCTAATTCAAGCAATTGCTTGTCCCATTTATTAAATTTCTGAACAAAATCTTCTGATAAATTTTCATCCCAATTCCTTAATGTTCCAACATTTTTGTAACATTATTTTAGGAATTAAAGCGATGGGAACAGTAATACCAATATGATCAAACATTTTTGTTTCTATTTCTTTCAGTTCGTTAGTCGTCAGCATGCCTGTTAAACGGTAAGTTTCCGTAGTTTTACAATTTTTCTGCCGGCGTCCTGGCACAGGGGTAGCGCGTCTTCCCCGTGACCTAATTCAGATTTTTCAGTGGTGTAAGCAACAAAGTAGAGAGTTTAAAAAATCATTCCATAAATTATTCAACAGTTTAAAAAGTCAATAATCTGAGCAAAAATTGTTCACCATAGGAGTCTAGTACAAAATAACTCTTTTGTTGCTTCAAAATTGGAAGCTAATCTTCTCTAACTAAACTAAATTGAGCCTACCTTCTGAACAGTCACACTGAATTTTGCACGTTAAATTGTGTGAAAATATGATATCGAAATTCCGGTGAAAACTTTTTCGTCTGGGCGTTACTGTATTTTCCCTATGCACTACAAAACAGAAGATTCTTCAATTTTTCGACATTCCCCCTTTTAAAAAATCTACCGCCTTAGTCAAAAGGCGGCTTCTAAAGATTCTTCCTAAAGGCCACTTCAAGAATAAAATGGCACTTTCCTGTCTTTAAGTGAATTAAACGAAAGTGGATTTTCTGCCCGGCCGACTTCGCTTCATTCCCTTCCCTTCTTCCTCTCCTCCTTTGCGGCAATTTCCGCACCTTCCGCTGCCGAACAAAAGAGGCTATCCGAAAAGCCTATTTCAGGAATCAGCCCTTTTGCCTTCTACCTCGAAAAAAATAATAATAAAATGAAATAAAGGGCTAGCAGGAAGGGTTGAAAATTCGATAACCCGAAATTCGATTTGACCGCAAATCCCTTCAACGGGGCTGAATTCCTGTCTAATCAAATTAAATGTGCCATTTTTAGCGTCTGCGTTAATTGGGGAAGCGGTGACGTGAAATTTTCGAACATCAAGACACGAGATGTGCCTTTGAACATATAGGTAGAAGTCATAGTTATTGGCTTTAAGGCACATTGTAATATCAACAGGCTGTTTGTACTAGGAAGTATTGATGGATAAAAGCTCCAGAGACAGCACTTCCATCGACTTCTTAACTTATTTAGTGCAACCAAATTATGGGTACTTAGATGACTGGGCGGTACTAGGATTATTATGCATTCTGAACCTTACAAAACGTGTTCGGTGATTTCACTAAAAGTTCCGCCTTGATGGATAGAACCGATCAAAATTATGTCACCTTAACTCAAGGCTCTTATCTTGCCTAATTGATTTAATTCATTTATTCAACATCTGTTTTCGGGGGTTACACAAGACCTTTTCATCGTTCATGGTAAAAACAATGATCCTTTATCACACGCTCTATCTTTTCATACAACACGAATATATATTAAGATTCTCACACTTTATATTTACAGAAAAACTTTGATAGAACCCATCATCGACCCCATAATCTTTCAATGCCGCAGCTTTCTGTTTTATCTCACAAAACTTGACGTCTCATCTCATGCTGTTCTTTATATCGCTCTAGTTTTAGCATGTATTCTGTGGAAACGAGAGCTAACTCTTCAAATAACTCATTGCAACTTTACTTTTGTAAAATGAAATTGCTTATGACCGTTTTATTAAGTGGTTCAGTTCATTTCAGTTATATTACCGTCCTATTAGATTATTTTGGGATGGACTGCCGTCAAATGATGAGGACGATATTTGAGCTCCCTGTTTTCAAATTTCCATACCAAACAAGCGGGAGGGTATTTGTTCTCGACGGAGTTAATGTGCATTACATCATCGATTATTATAATTACATTTATAGATGCTGATACATGTAAGCTATATATAAAGGAAATTTTCCAGGGTAAACAATAACTTTTCTATTCATTCAATGAATCAACAAACGATATTTCGGTTATACAAGCGTATATAGTGTTGACTGATTCGACAAAAAATATGTCCCCAAACGTTCGTCACTTAATAGATTTACCAGCGCAGCACGTATAAATATGTCGATTCGGGCTTCTCAAACAACCAATAACGGCAAGCGAGCAATAAAGCAGATCGTTTACGAATTGCAATTTCACGTGCTTCAGAGTCTCAAGATCCACATGCGGCAAAAATTGAAAGACAACGTCTGTATGCTACTAATCAAGCGCATCAGAATCAAAAGACCAATATGCGGCAATGAACGAGGAAACTATTCTTAACGGAAAGTCAATTGTAGAAAATGTGCTCATTCCACGCATTCCCATTATTCCCACCGACATGCCTTTTGATTTCAAACAACTGCAGTTCACCATTCGAATTGCTTTCTCGAAGACCATCAACAAGGCGCGAGGTCAATCACTTCAAGTGTGCGGATTGAACCTAGAAAATCCATGTTTCTCACATGGCCAGTTGTAAGCTGGATGCTTCTGCAAGAATATCACAGCTTATTCTGTTCTTGAAGAGATCATTGTAATGCATATTGATTTTTTTTCTAATATATCAATATTATTACAAAAATAACCTCGAATTTCTTATTTAATTTTATTTTTGGAGGTTTAATAATAATATATCAAACATTTTCTAAGGAAAGTTAATAAAATTTTATTATAAATTTTAAAATACCCTATTATGTATAAATGCCTTTTAAATGAGAGAACCATATGCAGTTGCAGTTATTAATAGTTGCAGTAATGCATTATATAGTTGGAGCTATTAATACTAACAGAGAAAATGTGTCTCTTTTCTGTCTATTTTTTCTGTCTAATTTATATTATTCATTTATTTGATATAAATAAATTAATTGTAGGATTTACAAACAACCGATAAAAAAATGTAATGATCCATTCTTTAAAAAAGTCTAATGTCATAATACATAATTTTAAGATTTCACTAAAAAAATTAAATTAATGCCAGAAATTTAAATTTAAATAAAGCTATATGTATCGCAAACTGAAAGGGGGACCATCTTCTTAATACAAATAACAAATGCTGACAATACTTCTGCTAACAAATGGTAATTCTGAATTTAATTTTTAAAAAATGTTTGTATGCGGAATTGAAAAATGTTCAAAGCCAATTCGAAGGTACATTTTACAATGTGATTTTTAAATAACGTAATTTTTTAATGCAATTAGAAACAGCAAGTTGGTAAAATAAATTGAAATGGTTTATTGATTTAGAATTTTTTCTATTGTAATATTACGTTGACGATTTAACTATCAGAAACTTTTCAAAAAAGCCTTTGAGATGCCTCATTCTTAACGAAAAATACTTCTATTATTTGGAAAACTTTTTCTTTTCACAGAATTAAATTTAAGAAAAAAATTAAGTAATTGCTGCCTTAATAATTGGAATATAAAAAAGAATATAAAAAAGAAAGTTGGTTTCTTATAAATCTTTGCTTTTAAAAGCAATTAATTAAACTTAAACATTTTTTAAATTCAAAAATATTATTCAAAATTAAATGAAGACAATGGATTAATATATTGCATCTAGAAAAAACTAAGAATTAGGTCCTTAACTTTAATAATTGAACATATTTTCAATTTTTATGAAATTTATACTTGACATGCAGTTTAATGAGATTATGTAATTGTAGAGGAATTTTTTGACTAATTATTCATTGTTAAATACTGGAAAGCAATTAAATGACTTTTGCTGTAATAATTTTTCGAATGAAATCAGTTTTTAAAATAGAGCTTAACTTCAGCGAAAAGCTGGAAAGCTAGTGAGCTATGAGGGAAAAAAAAAATGAAAAGCTAGCTAGCCATGAGAAAAAAAATTTAGCTTTCATTCTTTCGTTCTGATTCGAATTTATAATGAATTAAATTCATTCTAGTCTCAGAATGTAATAAAAATATCCAATTAGTAGTTCCTTATTCTATCTACATTTCATCCATTACATGAAAGTTTTTTTTTTCGCTTATAATTTTTATACTGTGAAATTTTATTATTGATGAAATTTATTCCCTGTTATTCCCATTCAGTCTATTTTATAGCAATTCTAAATAATTCATTAAATATTTTAAAGCACTAAAGGTTTTTTTTCCCTAATTGATAAGAATGCTTGGAGAACGGAAATATAACTTTGATAAAATTTGTGTTACTTACATTCAATATAGTCTAATGTATCTATCACTACTAACTTGATTCATTTTCATTATGGAGGTATGTTGACCTTTGCTTATGAATCAAAAAGTATTTACAAGCTTTCATGGCTCGCTTTTAACTTTCACGTATAGAGAAAATATGGTAATAGTAAAAAAAAATTCTAGCTCAGGATTTTGATGAATATCTACGTATCAAACCTCCCTCAATTCGAAAAACACATTTTTGAAAAATATACGTCTGTCTGTCTGTGACAAAGATAATTAAAAAAAATCGCTTTGAGTTAGATTGTTGAAATTTGGTATATAGTCTTTATACTAAATTTATTGATGCCCATCAAATTTTGAGTTAAATCTGTTCAGAGGAAGTTCGTCTGTCCGGCTGTTCGAATATAAGTTAACACGATAATTACAAAGTGAAGAGAATTAAATAGAAAAAATCCGATACTCAGAATTAGCATCAATAGACTAGTCACTTTCAAATTTACAGCCAAATCCAGCTAGGGATCTGCCATCTGTTGGTCTATAATTTCAGAAACATGTAAACGTGATGACTCAAAGATGCATTGACTTAAATATATTAAATTTGGTATGGGATTTTGTGACTACAAATGCAGTTTTGTGCCGAATTTTCGTTTCAGTCTTTTCGGAGAAACGGCACTAAAACACAAATTCTATTTTCGAATACTATTAACCGCATGTCAGGAACTGATCGTCAAATAACTCGCCAGGATCTACACGATATATTCATGCTATGTTTCACGCCAAAGTTAATATTTCGTAACTGTTGTACGCCAGTGCCATGCAAGATGCTCTCTGGTGAGTAACACCTTAATTAAAGAAAATTTTAAGATTTAAGTCATAAACGATGTTTGCGATAAGAATTTAACCATCAGAGTTTGGGAATTAAAAAGATAACTAAATATAAAAAAGTATTAAAATGAGGAAAAAAAATATTCATTTTTGTTTTTCAGAAGTTTTATTCTAGTTCTGAGAAATAATGTAAAAATTAAAATTTCTTTGTATTAAATTCAGCTAATTTATTTCACAATTTTGCGCCCCTTAGTAATGGCGCTCAGGGCACTTCCCTTGCTTGCACTACCCTAGTTACACCACTGAACACATTACTTTAGCTGTGGCTTAAAAAAAGGAAAAAAGTGATAAAGCACCAAACGACAGATATTTTTTTTATATTAGAAAGGAGTATTCGTATAAAACAGTAATACTTATTTTATTTGAGAGAAAATGTTTTGAATGTCGCAATTTGGTTAAATTTTACTTTTTATGACACTGATACATATAACCTACTTTTTGTGTATATATTGCTTATTCAACAATGTTATAGTATTTATTCATACTCAGATAACTTAAATAAATAGCCAAAACACCCAAAATATTAAATTTAGCTTGTAGTGTAAACATGTTAAACAACTAGAGCCCCCCCCCCTCCCCCCCACACACACGCGTGCGCGCGTGCTTTTTAAATTTTAATTAATAACACTTCGTTGAAAGTTCAGAACGCATTATAAATAGGATGAAATAAAATATAATAGAAATAAATTCCTATAATAATAGGAATAATTTATAATTCCATTATAAATTGTATGGATAACGAAATTACTTAGCATTAAAAGCCATCAATCATAACGAATAAGGAAATCATTGATTTTTCATAAGCATTTTTTTCTCAATTTACACGAGTAAACTCGTTATTCGCCTACAATACGTTAAATTTCCTATACTAATAATGTTCGTGGCTCTTTTAATAATCATTTGAAATAGCCCTTTTTTACCGACTGTCAACTTCCTTTTGTACTGTTAAAAAAATAAGAGGACTAGCGTCCTCCTTCTCCGTGTAATGCTGTCCGATCCATCGCAGCGCTACAGCGAGTAGGAGGATCCTGAAGACGTTTCTCTCCGCCCGTAACAAGCATTCCGACAAAAAAAGACAAAGCATAACCACGGAGCTTGCGAAGAAGAATTTTATTTGGTAAGCATTTTAGAAGGTGTTTTAGAGAAATTAATACTAATGTGTGAGAATGGAAATTCAAAAGCAAAGGTAAATGATTTATGAGAAATTCGGAGTGTTTATGACGAGTTAGGGAAAGATTTCGATTCATTTTGAGTTTCATTTTCAGTTAAAAAAAAAAAAAAAAAAAGAGGATGGGCAGACAGACAAAGGAAAGTACTTTCGAAAGCTTTGTTAATTTTCAGATTTGAATTGATAGTTTAATTAAATTAATTTAACACCCAGTTCTGTATCTTAACAATTCCGATCGAGAATATTTGAATCTAAATTTGTATTTTTGAACTGTGACTAGATGACGAGGATGACACTTGAGCTGACCTCAACCGTTCTAAATTCCTATTTCACATCAGCGAGAGGAGAATAATCAAACGAATATAATATACTTGTGCAGGTGATCATTAATAGGAGATAGTCTTAAGTTGGGTTTGCACTGGGCCAGTTATAAGATTGCCAGTAAGACAACACATGCTCAGAAAGGGACTTTATGTTTGCCACAATTCCATAAGATAAATACAGGTATTCCATACTTGGCTTTAAATTGCCGTTCTGGTGTCCCTGAATTTTTCTTTTTCACTGCATAAAGTTTTAAAATGATGGTTATTTACACAAAGAAACATGGTAAAAAAAAACAGTCAACATACCTAAATTTGGAAAATTATAGAAAAAAATGGCAAATAAAATGAAAAAAAAAAGCCTTGCATTAGAAAGAACAAAAATAAAAAAAATTGTCGGAATTAATCAATGATAAGTGATCAATTTTCCCGCACCCCCTCCCCCCCAAATAAAAAATACAATGCCAAATTTTAGAAACGCATGCGCAGTAAAAAAAAAAAAAATACAATGCAGCTGCATGTTGTTGTCCCATCGGGATAAGTAATTGCCGTGAACCGCATTTTTCAGCCTTTCTTAGGACGCGCTGCTTACTGGCCGTCTTATAAATGGCCGAATGCAAACTCACCTCTATTATTTTCTCTCTACTACCATAATTTCACCACCATTGACCCTGAAATGCATATTGTAATAAAACTGAGACACCTCTTTGTAGACGCTCAGGAATTTTGAAAATTCTCAAAATACCTAATTATAATTAATATTTACAAAAAAGTTTGTACATTTAATTAGAAAGATTTTTTTTTCTCTTCCTGGAAATTCATACATTGGTAAACATGTATTTAACAATTGTATAATACATTAAAAATTCTAAGAATAAGAGTATACATTTTTATGGAATTTATATATAATTTTACGATAACATTTTCTGAAGAGCTGAAAATATTTTTGATAAAAGGATATAACTGCTGGAATCGAATAAAACGCATTTTATTTCTGGAATACTCATTGATTATTGATGAAATAAAACACATCTATCAGGCCTAGTGTTTGGGGCACAGATGGAAGACACGATTTTATTTTCGGCGCACAATGCGAAGCACTGATAATAAGCATAATCCGGGGACTCATCCGGCGAGCAGTGAGGCGTTGCCGGACCTCTGTCAGTCTGGGACTTCCGCCACCGTCGGTCGCGTGCCATGGACAATGGGTGCTCCCCCCTCCCGTCTCTCGCTCTTTATAAGAATTGTGATTTTTGCCATCCCCCACAAAGGGGTGAGATCACGGAGACCTGGATGGAGATAAGGGAAAAGATGGTCTCTGAGCACGTAGGAGGACGGACAACTATAGCCCTTGGCTGAAGTGCTTTTCACTTATGAACTCTTTGAGTCTAATAATCCTTTTGTGAAGGAAACATTCTTTTCGGATATTTCCCATAAAAAAAA
>JAPMOR010071052.1:248421-277131 GCA_026543865.1 Argiope aurantia
GGTACGGTTTAAATCTTTGAAGTTTGAAGAAAAGCGTCCGTTTGACTTCCAGGATTGAAGAATATCAGTAATAAATTGAATTCTTGGAACAACGTTTTAAAGAAGTTCATTTCAAATTTCTATTTCAATTCGACAGCAAGAAAAAGAAATTTTTCATGCTACACCATTCTCTGAAGAGTTTATATTCCGGCATGAATGGTACTAATCAAAGTTGTACGATCTGTTCAGAGATTTATAAACGCTCCAAAAACTGAAGATGCAACCAATAAGGCATGCATTTGCTCCATTCTACAGATTTCTGTTCCTCTAGATGGCCCTGTTGTATGGCTTCGGAGAAGTCTAATAATTTACTCCCAAAGTTAAATTACTGTACACAGTGTGCCTAATTTCAAGTAATTTTTAAGATTAAATAATGGAAAAAGAAATTATAAATTCATAATTCACTAGATCACATATGCAACTCACCACTAATAGCTCTCGGCTAGTAGTGACTTTAAGGTTAGGTATTAGGAACTACATATTTATATGATGATAAGGCAATGGCTGTCTAAATAAAGCGATTTTTTAAAAGTCATTTAAAAATAATAATGGCAATAAAAATTGATAAATTTTTTTAAGTATTTTTGATGTTTCAAATGTAATTTCATAATAGAAAGATATTTCATAAACTTTCAGTAATAAGGGAAGGCATCATTTTATATGTTTCATTTTCGGCAACGCAAAATATATCTTATCGAAATTGATTATACTTATTATAACGCCATCGAGGCTCTGAAGTTTCAAAGGACTTATGAGAATTCTTTCAAGACGTAAAACTTTAATACAAATAGTGAAGTTAGTAATTATAAGTTTATTTGGAATTTCACCGTCACTCAATGGTGGAAGATTTAATTTCGGACGTATACTTCTAAATTTTTACTACAAACAATACTCAGCTAAAAATATCAATGTTTATCTCCCGATTTTAAGGCCCTAGATTCCATTTGGCTACAGTGGGCTCTTTTATTGAGTGTTTATCTTCCCGCGCCACTGGAGAAGCCGTCTAAGTTTTCCGCTAATGAAAACAGAGAAAGCAAAATGTTATTCCGGGTTAATCCTATTAGTCGGGCAGGCATCTCCTGTTTGTTTTTCAGTTTGTTGACCCACGGTCACGAAACCTCCGGAATCTAATCACCATTCATCCTCAGCCAAAGTTTTAATTACCTTTCTTAATTGCCGCCCTCCTTGGCGCTCCTCTGTTTGGGTTGGCTCCATTCTGGGACGGAGATAACGAAGTTCTTCTCTGCTGGGACAGACAATGAAGGAGCGGGTGGGAACTTAGAAGATTCAGAATTAAAGTGCCGGAGATAAAAGATTCTTAGTGTTTGTTCCAAGAGAAGCAGATGGAAATTCGCTGGAAAGCTTTATGATCGAGTACAGTGTATATGCCGAGCTTGCTGTCCTAAACGAGTATTTTGATAGAATAATTAATTTAACAATGTGCAATATAATTTTTAATAAAATTTCGGTAGCTTATATTTATTATTATTGTTTTCTCGTGCACTTAGTAGAGAAAATACAGTAATCGTCAAAAATTCGAATTCCAGATTTTGACGAAATTCTACGCTACAGACTTTCCTAAGTTCGAAAAATTCATATTTGGAAAATGTCCGTCTGCCTGTCTGTGACAAAAAATTCATAAAACGCTTTGGGTGAGATATTGAATTTTGGTACACTGTTTTTATACCAAAATTTTCAGGTTTCTATCAAATTTGGATTAAATTCTGTTCAGAGGAAGTCCGTCAGTTGAAATATAAGTTAACACTATAACTACAAAACGAAGAGAATTAGACAGATAAAATTCAATACACATATTTAATACTTATATTGAAAGCACTTATCAAATTTTCTGCCAAATCTAACAAGAGACTGAGCGTTTCTTGGTTCTGTACTTTTAGAAACATTTAAATGCGATAATTCGAAAAACATGACGTTTTAAATATACCAAATTTTTGTGACTACAAGTGTAGTATTATTCTTAATAAAAATAGTATTATTCTTAATAATAATATAAATGCGAAGTAATTAATAAGTAAATGTAAGTAATGAAGAAAATGTAAGTAAGTAATGAAGATAAATTTAAGCAAGAAGTTAAATTGGACTTGACGAAGCTCTTGTTAGCCTTTGGAAGCTAGATAATGGCGCATAATTGAAGAGAAAAAATGCGCTTTAATTTCTTGAACTGCACTTTATTTTCAGCCAGCAATGCTCAGAACAGAGAATTTGATTTTCTTAATTTTAAGAGTAAGGATTGATACAGAAACATACAGTTCTTTTTTCTTTCCCTATAGAAAAGTTTTCATAAAAAGCACCAATTCACAATAATTTATGTCGATTGCAGCTCATAATATCCAGTTTGCTCAAGAAAGCTCATGACGAGCTAGACTTGTCATTCTAGTTCAGGGAGTTAATGTGAAGAACAGAGTTCACATGAGACCCGCACTCACCCTTTCAAAATCTGATACAAACAAGATTAACAACTGGTAGATTATTCTGACTGAATACCACTTCCACTTGCATACATGGGTATATTTCTTATCAACATGGGAGAACGATAAGTTCTCGAGTCATATTTAAAAACGCATCTCTGTAAACTGATCTATACTCTCTAGCAGATGATGCGAATCATTTCACATATCTATAAGCTAATCTCACACTGAACTAATCATTTTGCTCTGATATGTCATATTAGTTGGACGAATTTGAATGTCTGTGCGAAATTTAGTAATAATTAAATCAAAACTATAGATATACTACTAATATAGGATTTAATTCGTCAACGAGTTGATTGCCGAAATGCTCGCTTGAGAGTTTCTATGTAAAATTATTACATAGATCAAATTTTAGATTTAGTTAGTCAATGAAAACATTTCAAAATGAACACGATTACATACGATCATATACAATACTCGATGCGTTAAGTAAATGGAAAAGAGCACAAAAATTGGTTTCAATAAAAATTTTAGCGATTTTAATTCATTTAAAAATAATTTAATCGATCGACTTAATGCAAAACATTACAAACTTAAAACAAAAGATCTTAATAAGAAGCTATACCGGATAAAAGCTACTGGAAATGTTTAAAACCCCAAAAAACAAAAACAAAACCCGCTTCTCCTGAATAATTAACCAGCGTCTTGGCATAATAAAAAATTAGGGAGTATATTAAAGATCGCGTGCGCTAAATGAAAGCTCCCCGAGCTCTGTTTATAGGGTGGCAAAGAGCCTTTTGATAAAATTTTCACTACTGCCACCCCTCCTCGGATAATGCTGAAGATCCGCATTAAAATTTTATCTCCATCTCCCCCGTGCAGGAAGTGTCCTTCATTATTGAGCCCGCCGCAACACAGGCCGGCCGTTAAGTGTGAATTCCCCGATGTTGACTTCTAATGACGGCATTTTACTTTAACGACGCCGCGATGAATTGGGCGACTTTCCTTTACAACGTCTCGGATAATGCATCGATCCTCCTCCACCTCATCGTGCGCATTAATTTTTCAACCAAACAATGAAGAATAACTCGTAATGTGGAATCTGCCCTTCCCACATTGAATGTAGCTATTAAGTTTGTGAAAGGAAAAAGACAAAAGTAAATGCTAGCAGAAAACGTTTGAATTCTTAAATTAAAAATAATTTAATTATTTGTAAATTTATCATATGCGTAAAGGTAATTCTGCTTTAAAACACCCTTGTATTTCTTCGCTCTCTTGTAAGTTTCAGGCTCCCAAAATCGAATTTTCAGAGATTTTTTATAACTTCTTAAAGTGATAAAATTCCTGAAATTAGGCATGGTTTCGTTTTCGATGACATGATGCGATATTTCTCCGCTTTACCGTTCCTGTCTTTGACATTGTCTTATTGTTTACACCACCCGTTCGGAGTGCTTCAGGATTACCTCTTTTCACAATGTATTAAAATTCTTAAATTCGCCTCATAGGAAATATACTTTCTGCCGTTATTTCTACGTTGCATAGCTAGAGAAGGAAAAAAATTGAAATGCAATGCTGCCATAACCATTGAGAAACCCTCAGAGTACCCATTTCCATCTGTAGAAGGAAATGAATATAATTTTCATAAAATATACATACAGCATAAAATACAGATGTAGATTGAAAGAAACAAATATTAATACATTTTCGTTTACTTATTTTGCTAGGAGGAAATATTTGTGTTTTCCATCTACACTGGTATGCAAAAATTAAGCAACAGGTATGTTTTTTGCCATAACTTCACGAGAAATCATCTGAGAGACATGAAATTCAGAAATGAGATACAGCATTTTTTTCTGAAAGAATGACGAAAGCATAGTTGCGCAGAAATGAATACAATGCATACAGTATGGAATCAAACAAAAAAAAAGGCTTTATTGAACTCATAGTATCGTTACACATGATTGTCTTTCCAAGAGGAAGAACAGCAAGCAGATGTTCCTTAGTATGGGACATGCCCTCCCCTTACTGCAATGGTTGCTTCGCACCGTCTCCCCATACTCAGCACCAGATTTTCCAACAGTTCTTGAGGTAAGAGTGCCCATTCCTCAATCAGCATCTGTTTAAGTTGTCGGGTGTTCCCAGGAGGATGTAATCGTGCCGCAAGGCGTCTTCCCAAAGCATCCCACACATTTTCTATCGGATTTAAATCAGGGGAGCACGCCGGCCAATCCATTCGAGTGATATCTTCACTTTCCAGGAGCTCCTCAACAGCACGAGTCCTGTGTGGCTGTGCATTGACATCCATAAAAACGAAGTCTGATCCAATGGCACCTCGGAACAGACGCACATGGGGAAGGATCACCTACTGACAATAGCAATCTCCAGTTACAGAACCTCTGTCGAAAACGTGGAGCTCAGTTCACCCGTTCATCATAATGCCTCCCCAGACGACAACTCCAGGACCATCGAAACGGTCTCTTTCCGTGATGTTACTGGGATGAAACCGTGTCCCGACCTCTCTCCAAATCAACTGGCGTTGGGAATCGCTTGTGGCACTAAAACGACTCTCATCTGTAAAGAGGACACGACTCCATTGATGAGATGTCCAGTTTTTGTACTCCCTGCACCACTCTAAACGGTGCCGTCGGTTGGAAACTGTTAAAGGGATGCAGCGTTCAGGACGGCGGGTGAATAGGCCACCTTTGTGAAAGCGTCTGGACACAGTAAAACGCGTCACTTGTCGCCCCGTTGCTGCACATAGTTGCTGAGCAATGGCGCTTGCTGACTGGTTTCGGGTTCTTTTCGTCTGCAGGACGATATATCGGTCATCCACTGCTGTTGTTTTCCTGGGGCGGCCATCACCAACCTTTCTCACAGCTGTACCTGTGGTTTGGAAGGCTTTCCAAACGCGCGAAACGACACTTTTGTTGATTCCGAACTCTTCAGCTACACTGGTCACACTACGCCCCTCCTCCAGCTTTCCGATCATTCTTGTACGTGTGAAATCGTCCAGGTGATTTCTGCTAGTCATATTTCACGAATTAACTCACGTGCATTTGCAGCGAATGTCTTTAATTGCGTCTCCGTCCTTCCTTTTATTGTAGTGTTGAGCTGCGCGCGCCTTCCGCACGTGTTTTGCGTACGCTCACGTCGCATGTGACGTTTTGTTCCTGATATTTGCATACGCATGACCTTTCTCTTGAATTACGTGTTCATTGTACTGATCGCAAGAACTCCTTTTCTGTAATTTCATGGCTATCTGCTTAAAATTGGCATTGTTGCTTAAGTTTTGCACACCAGTATAGATTAAGTGTTTGTGAATATCTCTACTAATAATAAAGGTAAATGTGTGGGTGTCTGTGTGTGCTTTTGTATGACCAGCTATCAAACTTGGCAACTAAGAGGTTAAAAATCTGTACCTTGGACTGATTTTCTTTAATTTTTAATGGAATTTGTTAATTAAAAGTTAAATTAATATTCAGGATTTTCCTGGATAACATACAAAAATATTATCGTACAGAAATGATTTTCAAAATTGAAAAAAAAAATTATCGATCTAATAGTATCAATTCAGTAATTATGCGAATATTTCCTTATTTTCTGGTAATTAAATTTTTTTGTGCTTGATTTTCAGCATTTGATTTCATTATTGAACAGAAATTCAAACCTTTTTTATTGTTTCAATCGAAAGAATTTTTTTTTTTAATTTTGACATTTTTTTAAATTTTTATTTATTTATTCCTTATTTTAAACAATAGATAACATTGTTGCCCTTATATTCAAATAGTTTTTTCTTGTTTCAACAATATTTAATCGTTTAATAATTTAATTTCTTTCATTTTCGAAAGCTTAGGAAAGAGGATTCTGTTTAGTATCTCTGTAGTTTACAAGGCAAATAAAAAATTAAATGAAAATATCTCGAAATTTAGAAGATAAATAAATCATATATGTACTTTCAAATGCATTATGTCGTCATATGATTGGACTGCATCAGAAACGTTCAAGTACAAAATGAACAGAACATATGTAAGATTAGAAAAGCTGTATAGTTTTAAAGCCTGACATTTTGATGAAATCGCGGACATTAAATTACGTCTAAGCGTCTGAACTAAAATTAAATCTGCCTATTTCAACCATCACTTACCTCTGCAACTTCTATATTCAAACGGCAGAAGCAAAATCGTAGACCTATTAAATGGACAAAGAGGCAAAGCTTCTTTCTACGGATTTGTTCAATTTTTCAAAAAAAATCTACAAATGTGTTGTTGGAACGTCCTACCAAATTTCCTTGCTCCAGCTCAATACATTTTTAAATTATCGCGTATGCAGACGGAGTGGGAGACAAATATAAATCCAAAAATGTAGTCATCGGATAATGGGAATCCAAAATATATTCATCAAAATCATAAAATCGATTTTCTTTGTCTTTGTGTACATCATATATGAGAAAGAAACCAATGAGAGATTCTCTCCCAAAAACTTTCTCGCACATTCTCTAATAAACTTAACATGCTAGAGAACGTCTTACATGGCAATAATGAAATAATTACGAAATATTATTTTTTGGCGCGAATTTAGCATTATTCCTAAATCTATCGTTATCCTTAGTGAGCGTTTTGGAGATTCATCCATGGCATGTGGTTCATAATGTCGAAAAACAATTTTTTGTTTTAGACACGTTTTCCCCAAGCGATTGAAATCCAAATTTCACACAAAACTGCACTTGTAAGTCATAAAATACCATAACAAATTTTGTATGTTTAGGTCATTGTGCTTTTCAGTAATTATGTTTACTTATTTTTGAAAGTACACTACAAATAGTCAACCCTTAGTTGGATATAGCAAAAAATTTGACAGATGTCTGCACTACAGATATTAAATCTGTGTACTAAATCTTATCCATCCAGCATCTTCGTTTTCTAATTATCGTGTTAACTTATATTCGAACAGCCGGACAGACGGATTTCCTCTGAACAGATTCTACTCGAAATTTAATAGAAATCTGCAGATTTGGTACTGAGACCATATACCAAATTTCAATCGCATTGCTCAAATCACATTTCAGTTCTCTTTGTCACAGACACACAGACGGACATTTTCTAAAAATGTGTATTTCGAATTCTGGGAAGTCTGAAACATGGAGATTCGTCAAAATCTCGAATTCGATTTTTTTTTATTTTTTTATTTTTACGATTACTATACTTTCTCTATACTACGTATACGAGAAAGTAAAAAGATAGAGCAAGAACAAGAAAGAAATCTTAACGAATCAATAAAGAATCAGTAGCATCTCATTTGTCATGTATATTTAATTCCCATTGTTAATTCCACTTTCAATTAAAGTGAACTGGGCTCACGTGGGGAACTGTTTTCCTGCTTCTAGACAAAATGCTGCACGAATCGGATGTTCACGAATCTTAGAAGAAATGAAGAAGAAGAAGAAGGAGAAAAAAGAAAGTGAAAAAGAAAGCAAAAGAAATCTTTCTTAATGAAATGAAGAAGCTCCCAGTACAAGCGATGTGCATTAAGCGGCTAAGTGACTTTTCGCGGACGGAAGACCGTGGGGTTGGATCCAATTAGCGAGGCAGCCACTGGAGCTTGTAATGAACCTTTTCCTTTCTTCAGGAACTTTTGGAAATTTCGAGAAGATTCATCCAAAACAGGAAGGAAAATATACAATAAATAAAAGTTTACCATGGTGAAGAAGATAATTGTTTGAATGACATGAGGCTGACGTCCGATTTTTTACCGTTAAATTGGAAGACTTTTGAAAGTGGAAAGTATGTTTGTTCCTGAACTCATTGAGACAGTGCACAGGATTGGAGTATCAAGTAGACTTTACCAAATAAATCTTTCTTTGGGGCTTCCTTTCAAAATCCATATGAAGAACTCCGAATTGAGTGCGAATTGAATTCTGAGTCTTTCTTTTCATATTTCAAAAAAAAAAAATTTTTTTTTAGTTTATGATTAACAAGGAACTATTTTGATTTATTTCCTTGAGGAAATGTGTAAGGATTTTAATCTACATTGCACTTGATTTTCAATTTTAAACGATGAGAAAGTACAAGCAAACTGAAAATTTTGCAGAATTGGAGATTGTTCTTTGTTTTTCCGATGTAATTAATTACAGGATATTTTAAGTAATCGTTATGTAAAGGCATGCATACAAGTACAAGTAATCGTTATGTAAAGGCATGCATAAAATTAATCAAATGCTCGAAATCAGTTAACAGAATTTTTGAAATAATTCTCTGATTTTACATTAGATAATCCACTAGTAGGCATTACTTCTTTCTCTATTGCATATTAGTAAAGCCGTTACCATGTGCAGGCCCTGAAAAAATGAAAAAAAATTTGAATATTTTGTGAGCACTTCGAATTTTAGCTAGAAACAGAATAAGCAATACCAGAAGCAGAAATATATAAGAGATAAGTCAACATAATATTCTTTTATTTAAAATATTAATGGTAGTGGAGACCTGCCGAATTGCTTTAGTTTGGAGATCGCATTATAATAAATTCTAAACCCCTATTTTATGTGAACTTGGTGTACATTTAACTTGTACTCATCGATCCCTGACGTTGGGGTCAGAAGTAGAGCATTAACCAAGTGTCGCTTTCATCGTTCATCCAACTATCAGAAACATGAATAAAAAATCTTCTGTATGTTCAAAATGAGTCGTTTAACTACTAAGACAAATCAAATTAATGAAAAGTGTTCTTTATTTGAATAGAAACATACTAAGTACATAGCAAAATATAGGTTCTTTTATTGTGACTTTATACAACCAGTTCACTGACGCAGTCTCATAACAACCGTGAATACGTAGTTGATTGTTAATGTCACCCTCCCCCCCCCACCTCTTTTTAGAAAGATGTACCTTGGATCTTTAAAAAAAAACACCTCTTAGGACGCATTTAATGAATGCTACCCTTATGAATCCAACAATGACCTATTAGCTAAGACATGGCATGACTAAGAAACGTGAATCAAAGAAAAAATATCATTTTTTCTTCTTTGGCTGCATTTTTAACTAGCGTTTTTCAAAAGCTGTTAGTTCTCTATGCCCTATAGAAATGAAATTCTCGTTGTATTTCAGCTGGCCACTAGATGTCTCGTGATGTTCCTCCAAGGGAAATGAAATTTGGCACGTTTTCTGAATATCCTGTTGGATTTTAACCCATCACTGTATATTGGAGTTAAGCCTGGCGTCTACTTCAAGTGTTCCAAGTTCACTTTGACCTGGCGAAGATGCACAATTTTCCTTTCTTACGACTCATAGCTAGAGATGCTGTACGATGTAAGACTAAACTACAAAAATGTGAGTATCTTATGACTCATGGATGTAACTAAACATGCTGAATCATGCTAAACTAGAACCAAAAAAAAAAAAAAAGATAGATATCCACATCTATGGGAACAGAGAAACAAAACCGTGAGTACGAGTTGATTACATTTGTGACTGAAACTCCGAGAAACGGAGCTCGCTTATTGAACACAGAATGTCTCACTCTGTTACAGATAAGAACGCGTTTCCCAGTCTTGTTGCCGATCCATCATTCCATTACTTTCGATGAGTATATCTTTTTCCTTTCGATTTCCTCCAGCCAGTGTCTCAGCTCAGAACCATCAGACACATACCATTTGTCACACGTGGCACTCTTACATCTCCCCAAAATGCACCACAAATTTCAAAAAAAAAAAAGATCCAATACGCGAGTGGGGAAGCAAGAAAATTCATTTTATTTTTTTGTTTCCCATTTCATAGTATTTGCTCTCAAGTAACCCACGTAGCCACCTAAAAAGTAGCCGGAAGTAATGAATATGAATTACTTCCCTGTCTGCTTGAAAAAAAAAAGAGGGAATCGTCCCAGTTCTGCCTTTATCTGTTTGGCCACGGGCTTTCCACATTAAGCGTGCAATGCGGCGGAAGAATACACTTATCTGGCGAACCTCATCACCATCCCCGGAGGAATGAGTCAGTTTGAAGGGTGGTTCCGTTACGCCTGTACCTCATTAATATCGCGCGCCACTAACAGTCGAATGCAAAAATTTGGCCGGAAGTGAAAGAATACCGTGATTCGTTTCCCTCGCTCCGAACCATGCCCATCATTTGGGTCCAAGATACCCGGGATGGAATAATGGTGACTGTAGCACAATGTCATCAGCAGGAGAGATGACAAGCTCAGGCGTCCTGAAACAAAGACCATCAATGTCATCAACATCGCTAATAATAAATTTGGTGTAAAGTTTGTGCAGGCAGAATGAGGACTTTTCAACCACGTAATATAGTAGTTAGAATCGAAGTTTCTTTATCTGGCTATAGAATGTCATGGAGCAAAAGGCTTTCTAGTTATGGGAAAACCAAATGTAGTGGCATGTATTTCAGAATACGAGAAAATAAAAAGCAGAAAAAATTAAAAAGAAAGTATTCTGCAATAATTGGCAATAAATTCGACAGAAATAGTTTTTAAAGACATACCTTTATTAGTGTACTAAAAAGTGATTTTTATTTTAATTATTTTCTACATTTTTGTTCTTCTATTTTAATATTTAATTCAGTATTCATTATTATATATAATAAAATCTTTAAATCGAATTTTCTCTGAATCTCACTTTTAATGTCGCCATAAATATTCAAAAAATTTTGATCGAATTAATTGATTAATTTATAACTAAATATTTAATATTGTAAAATATTATACAAAAATGTTGAAAAATTTAAAGCTCTAAGAGAATAATATGTTACAAACTTCTATTTTTTATAAATGTGCAACATATCAAACTGAATGAAAAGGATATTTCATACATTAAATGTCGCAATTTCTATGCTTTATTTTCCCATCTGGTTCACAAATGTGACGACCTATGACAAAATCTCCGCTTTGTGACAGGAGAGTCGTTGTTTCAATTTCCCATCCATGTCATATCTGCCTCGCAAACGCTTCTCTTCTGCTTTAATTTTTTTTTTTTGAAAATCAAGCACCCATTAATTTTTATCAACAGAGATTTGGAAATAGGATGCTGATTCATCTGATTGCAGTTCAAAGTTATTATTTCGGCCCCAAGTTTGTGCAGTTTCTAAATGAAGTGCTCTTATAACTAAACTAAACTAAATCAGTTCTAATTGAGTGCCATTGTAACTATGAGTATCGTTGCACTTCGCTATAACTTACAAATCTTAATTAATATGCATTTCGAGTTGGTCTGAAATATGATATGACGATGATTGAAATATCTTGATATTAGACATGGTCTTCTATCTCCCTCAAATGTTCAATTTTTGAGTCATTGAGTACTCTTTGCCCTTAAGTGAATTCTCACGCAAAGAGTAAATTATAGTAAGCATGGTGGTTATCTCGAAATGACAGACTTGAGGGTTGAGACACCAAAGAACTACCGGGTGATTAGAATTAGGCATGTTAAAACTTTAAAAATGAGATTTCATCCTGCTGGTGTGGAGCAGAAGCTTGGAAAGAGGAATGCAAGTGTAAATATTGTCTGTTCGGTTAAAAGAGCGGATTTGAAAAGAAAGGGCTGAGACGAGGGGATAACAGAAGATATTTTATTTTTAGGACAGGATAAAGGCATACATTATCCTGTCGGCACTGCTTCGTTCAGAAGTTGCAGGGCGGTCGGCTGTACATAAAAGAGGAACAAAGACATACATACGTGTAATAAATATGTATTCTATTGTTTAACGCCGAACTTCTGAAAGATTCACTCTCGCAAAGGGTAAGCATAGGCTGAATCTGGCTATAAAAAGTAGAAGATATCAACCTCATCCCATATCTCGGATCATGTTTCAAGATTACAAAGTACGCCCCCAAACAGACCTTATATTGTTTCAAAACTGGTTATAATTATTATTAAAAAATATTCGTACAATGCGTGGTGTCTTGTTACACATGATAAGACATTGCATTTTTCGGAATATGGATTATTGAAAGAATTTAGGCAAATTCAAACATGCCGCCAATGCTTCTTGTAATTCTACATTTTGTAGTGAGATTTTATTTATTTTAAAACAGTCTGGTAAACCTTATTGCTCTAATAAAAATATTTGGATGATATAAAAGTCTGCTTTTTTTAAACAAAAAAAAAACTTTACAATCCTTAAAAATTGAGAAATTTTAAATTTATCAGTTGTATTATTTTAGACTGTTTATAGATTCGTATGAGAATCAGTTGCAATTTTTTATTGCGTTTATTTTTTATTAAGTAAATTATTCAATCTTAAATTTCTTATTTTTTATAGCCGGCGATCAGCAATTCGTCCACTATATTAGTAACATTAATTTAGTGATCTATTAATAAATTGAACCAACTTTGACAAATTTGATAAACTATACCTTATCACACTAACTGAAAGCGCTGTTTTAACTTACACTTGCATAATAAACATAGATCATTTTCATTGGTTACCTTTGCGAGCAAAATAGCGAATAAAACTGACGAAATAGGTTCAGTGACTGAGACTAGACACTAAGTCAAGATTTTATTCTGAAAAGTGGAAATGAAGAGCGTTTAGGGGCATGTTGACGTATTTAGGCATCATGAGCTTTATTAATTAAAAATTGTCGAAATCGGTAGAATGGTTTAGTTTGGAGACTTTATCACTATTTTTCTCTCAAAGAGAATATGCCGTAAAGTACATTTTTTTAATATCTCTCGAAAACAGAGATTGGATAAGAGACAGGTGACTATTGATGATATATTTAAGAATTATAATTAGCGAAATTGGATCAATAGTTGTTACTGGGGATCAGGTTCTTAGGTCTTCCATTTATTTTCAATATAAAGATTTATTCCGCTTCCCGTCCCTTTCAAATACTTGTAAAATTTTCAGTAGTTGATACTCTTTCATTTCTAAATTTTATTCTGTGAATTCTTAATTAATCCCACCAAGATACCGTCCGAGTCCTTCGGGCCGACTTCAGAATGGCGTGCCAGAAACCGAAAATCCATCCCTCGTGCTCCAATTTGTCGAATTACCACTCAATCTCATTAGAGTGGGAGAAAATGAAATCCTGCCACCCACCCTTAGAAATCGTCTGCGGGTGGGGTGGAGAACGGGTGGTGATGGATGGAGGAGGAGGGGAGGGGCAAACGATGCGTGAAGAATTGGACGGAACGAAACGGGACGGAAAAGACGCGCAGTGATCGAGCTGGATTCAATGATTCAGATCCGATTGGGAATGACGAATCCTTAATCTCATTTGAATGACGAAAAATGATTTTTTTTTTCTCCTGTCAGACCGCATGTGAAGAAGACACCGCTCCACACCCTTCAAAGGTTCTCTTGAGTCAGTTCTTGGTGCCAGTTGTTTATGCTTCCGAGTATATTGTAGGCAGCAAGAATCAAAAGCTGTGACAACATATATATATATATATATATATATTACTTTTAACTAATATCCAAAAATTATTGAGCCTATGTATTATGTAAACATCATTTTTTATAAACGTCTTTAAAAATATTTAAAATGGATTAAAACATTTTCCATTGATGATTTTTTTTCAATGATAATTTAGTTTATAACTCTTTTATTTACTGACAATGCCTCCGATAGCTATATATCAAATAAAATAATATTTAAATGCATTAAAATACATGTATAAGATTTTTTTTGCAGATTTTGTTTTTTGCAGGGTATTTCTTGCAAATTTTTCAAAATTTATTTATTTAAATCATTGTATTTTTTTTTAAATTATCGCATTTAAATAGACGCAAATGTGCAATCAGGCAAAGGATCCACTCCCCTTTTGGCAGATTTGATACAAAATTTAATATACACCTATATTTCTGGCGATAAATCTAATTTCATCTATATAAGTCTCTGTGCTTCTGAATAACTTTGTTCATTTACATACGTACAATTAGACAGATAGAAAGACTTCCGATGTAATCCACCTAAATTTCTAAGGAAATCTACAAATTAGTGTTAATATCACATTCCAAATTTCATCATTCTAGCTCAGAACATTTATGAATTATTATGTTCACAGATAATGAAAAACAAATGACAAATGTGCTTCTAAAATTGTATTTAAAGAATTCAGTAAGGCTTGAAAAGTCGAGATTCGTCAAAATCTCTATTTTTTTTTATCGATTATATATATCGTTTATGAGAAAGCAAAGATTTTTTAACTTATGATTAAATTACAGCAATTATAAAATAAAGGTAATGCTTTAACCCAACAAAAGAAATAAAATACGTAACTATATAAATATGCTACTTAAAGGCAGATATAAAACCTCCGTAGAAACATTTTGCCGTAAATCTATGATAAAATTTAAGAAAATACCAATATTGCCCCGCTTTTAAAACGAAAAGCAGATGTTTCGTTTATTAAAATTGAAAAGCTACATTCAGTCAGTTCGCATATTTACATTTTCATTTTAAAAACTGCTCGGGGTCACTCTAAAATGAAAGAAATAGAAATTTGTCCATAATTTAAAGTGTCTGATGCCATTAAAGCATTTAAAATGAACGGAAGCCTTCAGGCTGTGGAAAAGCATTTCATGAGTTAAAGCTGCAATTTTTTTCTTCATTGAATAAAATTGTTAAACGAAGGAACTTTTGCTATGCCCTCTGGTTTAGAAAACTCCATGCTCTTTCATTTTATAGCTGTCTAATGTAAGTTTCCACTTTATTGCTATTTTACAAGCTAATTTTAATAACTTCGGCTAATAATGCTTCAGAAAAAGAACAGATCGTTCTAGGAACAGCAGTTGAATAAAAGTTTTGTTTTATCTTCCTTTTTATGCTCATTTATAATTAACTCGTGAATTTCCATAATGAAATCCGAATCCAGAAACCTCCAATTTTGCCTTAGGATTTGATTCAAGCTAAGCACTAAAATCGTTTTGCAAAATTGAAAGCGTTTTTCACTCAAGAATTAAACCTGAAATTGTTTTGTTGACTTCGACTTCTTTAAAATATATTAAATACTTTCTTTTTTACACGTCTTTTATTATTCATCACACGAAACTACGTTTTTCTTTATGATATTATCTATTACCATTATCTACTAATAATAAAGGAAATTATGGGAAGTGACATGAAGCAATGTAAGGAATTCAATTTCACATGTTGCTTGAGTCATTAATATACTTCTGAAAAATTACGAATTCAAAATTTTGACAAATTTCAGACCTCTTTGAGTGCAAAAAGCACACTTTTTTAATGTTGACTGTTTATTTATGAATACACATTCAAAAACGCTTCGATCTATGAAACGGATGGAAATTGGCATACGGTGTCTACACCATATTTGTAAATTTCTATCCAATTTTGTACGAAATCTATTCTGAACAAATCTGTTTGTCTGATTCTCGGAATATACAAGGGGTGCTCAAATGAAAACGTACGAAACGACACTGTGGGTATAAAGGAAGACTTTATTCAAAGTGTACAACATAGGCCTGAGCACAAATCCCATTGATTAACGAGCCGAAGGATTCCTTATTCCCAGAATTCTCGTAGCCGTGACGAGACCCAGTCCTTCACAACGTCCTTGAGTTCGCCGTCCGAGTTGAAGCGCTTCCCTTTCAAATGTTTTTTCAGGGAACCAAACACATGAAAATCGCAGGGCGACATGTCCGGACTGTAGGGTGGATGGTCGAGCTGTTCTCACTTGAACTTAGCCAGTTCCACGTGTGTAACCCTGGAGACATGTGGACGTGCGTTATCGTGGAGCAGAACCACACCCTCCGTGAGTAGCCCCAGTCTTTTGTTCTTGATGGATCTGCATAGTCTTTGGAGTGTCTCACAGTACACATTGGAATTAATGGTTCTGAAGAAACATCTGAAAAGGAAGTGTTTCAACTCGGAAGGGGAACACAAGTACGCTATGAAGGGCTGGGTCCCATCACGGCCACAGGAATTCTGGGAAGAAGGAATCCTTCGTCTCGTTAATCAATGGCATCGTTGTGCTCAGGCCTATGGTGTATACTTTGAATAAAGTCTTCATTTACACCCAGACTGTCGTTTCGCACCTTTTCATTTGAACACCCCTTGTAATTTAACATGATAACTAAAAAACACAAAGCTAGATGGACAAAATTTGGTACACAGTTGAAACATCTAAAGTGCAAATATCTATCAAATCTAGAAGCTAATAAGTTAGCCAGTTAATCTTCTGTTGGTCTTTACTTTACAAGTATGTAAATGCGATAATAAAGAAAAGCAGTGAAATATATGAAATTTGTTATGTGATTTTACGTATATAATTGCAGTTCTGTGCTCACTTTCAGTTTTAATTGGTACTATAAGAGGCGCCCAAAATACACATTCGATGCTCTGATACTTGCATATAAACCGCATCCCAGTAAAAAAATCGTCAAAAGTAGCATTCTAATAATTCTTTCGTAAGTATTGTTCTACAACGGCATGAGATTAGCAATACCCAAGTAAATTAATAGAAAGGATAAGAGAACGTTTCAGAGAGATCGCTTCCTCTGGCTAAAATATGTGATGAAACACTAATAAATGTGAAATATCAAATTGTAGAACGTTGAGACAAGGAATTCTTGGATTCTTAGTAACATTGCGCTGATAATTTTAATTAGTAGTATGGGGAAAAGCTATGTAATAATATTGTGTACGGTTAAATGGCGTTAAAAATTGTCTTGATACAGGTTTTACAGCGCCATACATATTAGCTTCACAAATTTTTATTAGGACAGCAGAAACTCTCAGAAATGTTGACATTTCAACGTTTTTGAGCAAGTATAATAAAAATAATCCGCATTTTAAAAATTCATTGGCTATATACATTCATTAGCATTATTTTAATAACATTTTTAATTCTCTTAAGTTTCATTAATTAATAATTAACTTTTTTTATATATTTCTCAATTCATTACGTATCAAAAAGGTCAAGAGAGAGATGCATTCATAAATTTAATATTTTTAAGATAATTTTAAATAGAATTTTTTTTTAAATATTTTATGTCATGATAAACTATTTTAGGGATTAACAATATTTTCAAATTTTATATCGTATTAATCAAAAAATTTAAAAAAATGTATGCACCATCATAGAAATAGTTTTTAATTAAAAATCAAGGCATTTTAAATGGAGTGTTGAAGCAAAGAAAAACATTTCAAATTTATGTTATTTAAATATATATATATATTGCAAATAAATACAACCCAATAAAATATAAATATGCTATTTGCAAAAAATAAATATGGCACAGACACATTTCAATTGAAGCAATTGTACTCTTCAGTAGCGAAAAATGTTGAGTTATGTTAGTTTGAATATAATTGTTTGATATGATTTTTAATCATTTCAATGGCTACCTTAAAAAAGTCGTCCAGTCATGGAACTCCATTTCCCCAAAGTGATGTTTGATCAATCCAAAATAATAAAATTCAACCCTATAAAATGAGCTTCCTGAATATGAAAGTGAATTATGTAAAACAGAGTGTTAAAATATCGTCATTTTGTATTCATTTTAAACATTCATTAATTGCCATGTAAAACAAAAAATAATATTAATAATATTGTACAACATAATCAAAATAATGTAGCGCTGGTGGTTCACAGATAAGGATAGCTCTTGCACTGTTTTTAAACAGAACAGAACCCACTTCATACCCCCGTATACGTAACCTTTCTGGCTACGGATACGGGGGTATTCATTGATGGGCATGTTACGAGAATTTTATTAAATACGAAAATATTTACTGTAGAAAAAAAGAAAAATAACTATGCGCAGAATTTATAAACATATAAGAAATGGTAATAAAATAAAACCGTTTACAAATATTTTTTGCTTTGAAAAATTTAAAGAAAAGTTATTTTAAATAATAATATGCAGAAAGATATTATACATGAAAAAGAAAGAAAAAAAAACTAATGAATTGTGTGTTCAAGGGTGTTTATTTCTATGTTACTATTACGTGAAAAAAAAATAAGTATGTCATTTGCCTTTGAAGCAGCAGCTCGTGTCATGTAGGTGTGTTGGATTATAAACTTGCCTATTTCCTGTACGAGTGGTCGAATGCTTGCGGCTAGGGGCGCGCTGATCCATTGATGGCCTCAAGCGAAATTCAACACTCTTTCGGCCCTCTTATCCATGCCGCCTCCTCATTAATGGAGGGTGGCAAAAAAGGTCCCTCGCGACGTTAGGCAGGTAATGACTCCATCACAAAAGCGATTTCGCTGGGGATCGCTGACGGTAACTCATGGCGAGTTAATTGATGGATAGTGTCAGCCTCTGTTCTAATTATTGCTACTTGACGCTAACAAATCGATGTCAGGACTGGACAAGGAGAAGGGACTGTAGTAAATAAATTCAACGAGGGAGAGAAATACCAGATTTCTGTTTGACATGGTTGCGTGAGATTTGCGTGTGACTGAAAGTTCCGTCGTTCATTTTAGAAAAGATTGGACTGAAGGGTTTTCATGACCACCTGGTCAAAATCCATCGAATCATTTCGTTACAGATAAATTTAAACTAAGTTTACATTCGAATTAATATAAGAGATATTGAAACAAATAAATTCTGTGGTAAATGTATAGCAGCAATACTAAAACTAAACATAGCAGTGATAACTGAACAATTGAAATTTAGTAGATCGAGTCAGATATGTAAATATACAAATACATTCTAAAAGCTGGTCTAGATAGAAGATTTTAAGATTGAATTTAATATTTGTTTTTAAACTGAATAGAAATACAGATATTTTGGGAAAAAAAATGGTAATTAAAATTTGGTGAAAATACTATTCTTTCTTCATGCAGATTTCATCTGTTTTATCATATCTTTAATAATTAAGGTAAAAGATAATTGACATTATAAGTATGAACCTTAATTGTTAAATGCATATACATTTATTAGTATGAAAAAAAATGATAATAAGTAAAAGAACATTAATGAAATAACCCTGTTCAGAGTATATGTGCTACATGTTTTAAACACAGTTTTCTTTTCTTTTCTTTTTTTTTCTTTTTTTTTTGTGAAATTTGGAATTTTGTCTAAAAACCAGTGAATCTAATACTTAGAATAAAAGTTTATATTCTACGAATGGGTTTTCAATAACATGGCATTTTCTCTAGTTACAGCAACAATAATAAAACATAACAAGAATTTAAGTTTTTTTAACTGCACCTGTAACTGTAGATCAATAGCAAATAAGAACTAAGGACGACAATACTAATAAATCTAAAACATAACTTAGCTCAAAATAAATATATGATTTTAACAAGATTAAAATAATTAAAATATTTAATTATATATTTAAACATTATTCAGCTTTTCGTTAGGAATAATAAAAATTCATATTTACAAATCCCCTACATCTAAGAAAAGATGTAGAAAGTGTTCAAAGTGTCAAATCTCAAAGAAAGTGTTCAATTTTATGGAATTTGGCCAACAGCGTATGAACACATGGATATAGATTTTACAAATATGTAGTTTTTCATTCATTTTAATGCTCTACATTTGAGATGTCCTCTACAGCAATAACTGATTCCAGGAGGAATTGAAAATCCATGCCTATTAACGGAATTCGATTCTTAACCCATTTGCATCATTAATAAGCCATACGCGGCGATTGTCAATTTTCACTCTCTGCGGAATATCCGCCTCAGTGGTATTCTCCTGTCAAAACCTTTCCTGAATGTCTTAAGGATTAGCTAGCATCGAGAGATTTCGAGGTTTAAAGATATCGTATTAATTAAACTAATCTACAGTTATTTCTATTTCTTTACTACTATCTTTTGCCTAATCTTTGCTCGTAATTCCTAATTAAAATAACAATAAATGAAAACGGTAATAAAGCGAGGATGTAAGAGCCAGTTGTATCATTGGAAAGTCTCACAGCAACAAGCCCAGAGCTATGATGAAGCAAATGGATTAATTTCACTGCTGGCTCTAAAATTTACGACATAGGTTCGTTATGGATTGCTTAAGCTGAAGCCTTTCCACATTATGAAATAATTTTTTAAAAAAAAGTAGTAATTACAATCTCTCCAATAGAAAGAAGCCAATTCGTCACATTACTTTGAATGGCTTATGCAAACGAGATGAACTTATCGTGCCCAGCCATCCGGCTAAGCTGCCCAAGGAAAAATGTCTTTTAATCCCCTTAACAGCGGCTAATCCCTAGGACCGACCTCCCTCACCTACCCTCCCTTCTATAAAGTGCTTCCATTGTGTTTCCATCCGAAGAGTCAAATGGAGTTGAGATGAGTTGATCTGCTCCTGCTGCGAATCAATAGGTATCCTTTAATGAAGGCGGCCGATTTGTGGGAGATTAAAATAAAAGTCGTCCATAACAAGTAAATAGTTCCAGTCTTTTCTTGTTTGATATATATCGATTTGATGCACCGATTTTTGGAAAAATAAAAATAGTTTATTGTATTTCCGGTTAAAAATTCTATTAGAGCTAAGGGAATTCAGGGATTTCGAAAAGTGTTCCAATTCAATTTCTTGGATATTGAAGAATACTAATAGACAGTACACGCATTGTCTATAAGTAACAGTAGTCAATATTTAGAAATAGATAATGCTAAATAATGAATGGAAAAAACTGAGGATTTCCATAAAATTTTCTATTGTAGCGTCTTTTATCAATTTCCATCTCATAATGAAAATTTTACTACTTAATAAGTTTTGTCTCCTAGCATCAATTGTTTTCGCATGTATATAAATATATATACTTTATGAAAAAGCAAGATATTTATATATTTAAAATAATTGGCAAAACCGAAGAGCCAATCCCCAAATTCCGTCAATTTTCCTTTCGTATGATAACTTATGATTTCTAAATATGTCATCAATGTCAATATCAATATAAATATGTCACGGATTCTCGTCCGCTACCGGCGCCCATTTGCAAGAAAAAAAATCACAAAATCTCTATTATGGCTCCCAAAGTATTTGTATATTTTTTAAATAGCTCTGTAGTCAAGAATTGAATTTGATTAGGAATCCAGTATCTTTTCATATAACTCCGTGTCATTTTTTTTCATATGTCTGAAGAATAATTCAATTTTATTTTTTAATAAAAAGGAAAATTCAAAAAGGCAGGGATAAAGCATGTCACAAAAATATTCGTATATTGAAACAATTTTAGATATTTTCATTACTAAAATTACCATCTGTTACTTTTTTTATTTTTACATTTTCATGACATTTTAAAGATCATTTGATTTTTGCCTGCTTATTTCTCTATGCTCTATTTAATACTTTCAAATACCAAACAGTCGTAAGAAAACAATGACTGAAAAGTGATTATTCTTCATTATCGTGTTAATCAACTTGGCACATCGCTAAATTAATATATTCATCCCATCCTACAAGCTTGCTTTTAAAAAAAAGTCTAGAGAACAAGATGAGAAAAGGTTGAGGCAACGTTAACTCAACGTGATAAGAGATTTATCGATAAAAATTTTGGCAAAAATCCACGTTTGAGTGTTGTAAAGACTTTTGCAGAGTTTAGCAAAATGTTTTCTTTTTCAATTTTGTCATACCTTTGGGCGATGGCTCGGATCGTTTGAATTACATTGACATTCAACTAAAGAAATATTTTTAGTACAAAAAACATAAAGTTAGGCTTTCCTTTACGACATCAATGATAAATGAGCTCGAAATATATTAAAACTACTCTTATTTACTGATGAAATCAAATATAACTCTTTTGATTAATAAGTATAGTTATTTGGAGAAGGAAAAACGAGGAATCTTATCCGAGCGCTTAGTTGAAACATAAAATCACATCGATGAAGATGCTCTTGTGTGAGGTTGCATATCAGCGTCACGACTAGGTAATTTTGTATTTATTGATGGGATAATAAATCATGCCCTTTATTTAAATATTTAAAAAAAGTTTAAAATTATAAAGCTAATCCAAGTTTTTTTTTTTTTTTTCGTCTCTGTTTCATTAACCACGATGCTGCTTGAGCAGAATCTTTCGATATATTTTAATGAAAGAAAGGAAGGGAATTTAAGTTTATTAATACGTATATGAAATGAATAACAGTAATTATTTAATAATAAATAATAAAATTATTATACAATAATAAAATTATTCGTTTCTTTCAAGGAACATATGTTTTTGTTAGGTTCGAAATGGATGTTCGAACCTAATATTGGGTTCGAGAAAAAATTTAATACGGAATGTGAACCACTAAGTGATTTGCCCCCAAAATGCTCTTTTAAATGTTCAAACATTCTCCAGTTAATATTGTATTGCCTTTTGGAAAGCAGTTACAATATTCCAGATCTTATTTAAAAATTAAATATTTCGCCTTCAGTGTCTTTTATTCAACTTCAAAGCTTACAGTTGCTAGTTAATCAACTGTTTCAGAGCATGAAATTTTTTTATGGCTTTTGTTTGCATTTATTTATTTAATTCAAGGAATTCTTAATTAAAAAATTAGTTAATTAAAAAATAGTTAGTTAGTTAAAAAAAATTTTTTGTTCAACTAAAGAAACAAATTTCTATTCGAATCCAAATATTGAATACTCTATTTATTTTCTTTGCGCATTTTGAGACAAACCGGCTAATGGATTAAGAATGGATCTCGGCCGGTGGAATGGAATGGAACCGGCTAATGGATTAAGAATGTTCAATCAATCAATCATTTTTAAATCAATCAATCAATCAATCATTTTTAAATCAATCAATCAATCAATCATTTTTTGAACGATATATATGATAATTATTCTAGAAACTTCCAGATCAGCTTTACTGAAACTACCTTTATGAATTTTTATTTGTGCTAGGGAGGTCTCGAAATCTTGTTTCCATTGATGATTTCATATTGAAGTGCGAACTGCCTTGAATTATCTCCAATGAATTTTAATACTGAATAGCGTTTTGCTGACATTTTTGTGATATTTCTCAAGTGATTATGCATATGAAGGCTTCGAACCATGAGTGAACATGCCAGATATTTGTTATCTTCTATCAAGAATAGACCAAGAACTTATCGATGAAAATTCTTTTTATAATAAGTCAAAATAAGATAAGGTAAGTTTTTTGTATTCTGGTTGTATTTTTCAAACTGCAATGTAGTTACTTGGGATTCAATTTTCATTAAGATTCCGCTTTCAAAATGTAATTTTTAATTAAACATTTCTGCGTTTTTCTTTCATATTTAAGAGACATGCTGTAGCACAAATATCAATTTTGCCTAACTAATAAGTTTAATAACAATTTTTTTACTTGAATGCCTTTTTTTAATTCTTTGTTTCTCGAATTTTAATGAATTCTGAAAGAATTTATTTTATTTTTCTACTATACTTTTCAATGGCTTGGTTACTGAATTATAATTCAGCGCACTTGTGACGATTTTAATTTTTTAAGTGTATGTTATTGTTGCTATAAAATTAACCCCATCGCATTCAATTACAAGTCTGACTGGAACATCGAATTACTGAATTTATAATTTAAAACTACAATAAAATGAAAGTATTAAGTAATTTAAAATAGTTTCGAAATTTTAAATGCTCTTATTATATTAAATCCTATAATGTTTCAAACAGGATGTCATCTAATTAGGAAGTCATGTAAATTCATAGGCCAGAGGGTTAAGGATAAATTTTATAAAAATTAGCAAGCTTAAAATATTAGGGTTCGTTTTTTTGTGATTGGAATTTCAATTCAAGTATTTAGATTTAATACTGGTAAATATATATAATTAGCAACAGAACGTATATATTTAGCAACAGAACGATAGAGCGAAACAAATGTTTGTTTATATGCAACATTGCGATTATATAATTCAGCTATAAAATAAAGTTCTTTAAATTGATCGTTATTAATTTAACCTGCAATTTATGGTGGGTACATTTGAGAATATTTCTGTGTGAAGTGTTTGTTCAAAATTCCCGATACTATGTCGCTAGCAAAGATCGATCAATCACAAACCTCTTATTTCCAATATACAAAGACTTAGATTACCGATGCTTTACAACATATACTTATCCTTCAAAGGACTAACTTAAGACAAAATGAAAGGATTAAAATCAAAATTTTAATAAAACGGCCTTGATTGATAAACTGATACTAATTAAAATTCGTTTTAAAGAACTAATCTGAAGCCTTTAAAAATGGTATTTGTATGTTCCTCCACAGAAAATAAAGCTTGCAAACATTTCAAGAAAAACTGTACAAATAGTTATAAAATTTCATATATAATTAGTTATGAAAGTTTTAAAATTAAGTGTTTCATCTAAAAGAAAATTGCTATTGAAATACTGCTGAAATATACGGTTTCAGTCTCGTTGATTAATTACGAACTTTTCTTAAATTATATACATGTGGGTCAGGTTTGGGTTAAAAATTCTGTTTTACAAGCTGTTTATATTAAGTACAGCATTAGTGATTTAAATTCATTGAATCTTTTTCTCAATATTTTGACAAATAAAAGAACCTAAAGCTACGATTTGCAAAAGCAATCGGTAATCTCATTATTGCTTAAATTAGCACCAAACAATTTATATTCAGAATTCACATGATTTAATTGTGGTCATATCAGTATTGTAAAATTTCCACTTTAATAAGAAAAAAGGGTACTAAGGTAAAATTTTAGAAAAGAGAAAAATGACGCACAATTGAAATATTTCATGTGAATCGTGTTTCATTCTATATATGTATATATATTTTACTTTATAATTGCAGTGATTATAAATGAATCGGGAATCTGAAGTGATATACGAGAAATGTATAATGGTGCTTTGCATGAAATAGTTTGAGGGGTTTCCTTGTTTGGTATATTAATTAATCATATTGAATATGCAAGTAATTTGTCCTGATAGTTAAATTTGAAACACAGATTAGGGACCTTTCAAAATTTGAACCAACAGCCATATTTGGAAATTTATCTGTATTGTAAATTTTTTTTTTCAGATGCTGAAAATTAGTAAATTTTTCAGGTTAAGTAATGTTTTTTAAAAATCCTTAATTTTTTGTTAAAATGCTTCATTAACTAATAACCAAATCTTGATTCGCTTTCTTTTAAATGATTTTCTAAAATGATTTTTTTGGTTCCAGGATATAACAAACTGTAATTTACAATGAAATATTGGATCCGATTCTTGAAACTTCTGCCTTGAATTTCTAAAGGAAAATGAATGTTTTCAGTTCTGATCTCGTCATCGTCGAAAAAACAGTTGCCTCAGGTTGTTGGTTTCTGTCGGGTTTCTTTACTATAAAGGTGCTATCTGTAAAACAGTATTCTGGCATTTCCATTACTATCTGCTCATTTTTCAGCGATAATACTCCCGTTGGTTTTTCTCTCATTATATTATATCAAGTAGAATACACTAATTTTAAATTTTGTTTACAATTGCTTTTCTAGTATATTTGCAGACAGTTCTCTCTATTCTATTTATAGAGACGAAGGTTGTTAAGTTCAAACTTTCTTGAGTTTCTTGGACAGTATAAAGAATAAATTATGCGGAAAGACTTATCTTATAGCATTTTTTAAAGAAATTTGTTTAAATCTGTCTGGAGATAAATGAAAATATTTTACAATCCATAAAGAAATTTTTAAAAATCGATTCAGATCAGTATAAATATTAATAATTTGTTTAAATATTATATTTCTGATTTTTGTAAATCTTTTAGTCGTTTAATGACTTTTTTTGATTATTTAACGCAAATTTTAATAGGAAACATGTCTATTAAGTCTAAAATTCTCTTTTGGGATATTTCTAATTTTCCAGCGTTTATTCCGAAGTATTAAAAATTCTAGAACAATCTCTCTTGTGTACTGTAATTTGAATGTTTATTTTGTGATAGTCTATAGTCTGTCGTTTTCTAATCTTTCTTGGATAGGTTGATATAAAAAAAATCTCTAAATTTTCTTTTAAATGCGATATTTGATTCCTTAAATAACTAGTAAATGGTGACGTCTATTACAATAATTCTATTTTATGATCGTATGAAATTTAAGGTAAATGAAGTAAATATTGGGGCAGTTGCTACTAAATAAATCAAAATGTAAAATTTTAAGTGGAGAATTTTTTAAAGTCATTAAAAATAGGTAAAGTCCAAGTTTCGAAGATGAAAATATTTTAAGATGTCAGAATTATCTTCCTAAACTTTTACTTAGTAATATTATAAAATTAGGAGAACTGCTATCACCATTAAGCTTCTCAGAAACTGTGCAAGATGTAGTGGGGAGTTACAACTCGGTTAGGAATCAAATAAACTGGAACACGGCTGAAAATATTCTTTCTGTACCTAAAATATTTATTGTTAAAATTGTGAAAAGCCTAATTTAAGTCAATTACTTGGAAACAGCAATTGCTTAAAAAACCGCGTTTCCTTTTCAAGTCGTAATCATGCTGTTCAAGTTGAGAAAATCGAGGATTTTATCGTCGCTCTAGGAGTTGTTTCCGTTATATGCGTGCAATGCGATGAAAATAAGCTAGAAGTATCTTGAAGGGAAATTTGCAGGAATTTTCCAATTACATACTTGAAAATGATTTCAAATGCAAAAGTGAAAGTTTAGACCGAATCAAGGAACCCATGAAGACCAAGGTTCTTGCTTTGGAATCTTGCATATATCCAGTTCACACCGTTCGATTATTAGAGGTGTCATTTTGGATTCTGGATATTTCAGTAACTAGAGGGAGGGGGATAAATATTAAAAAGGAATAAGAATTTCGCATTTTTGGAAGCTTCTCCATATCTTCTAATCAAGAGTTAATTATTTCAACATTTAAGAGGAACTGCAAAAAATTAGGGCCAGAATTCGGTTATTCCTCATTACCCTATACATTTAAGTACTTTTAAACTACATCTAATAAAAAAATTTAAATTCTGCCGAGCCCATGTAATTTGCAATATTTTTGGTCAATGCCGCATCATAATGCATAAACTGGCAATATTTAGTACATTATGAAGCATAGAAACATTTGAACAGTATTCGATGACTTCCGTTTCCCGCAGTTATTCTTTTACTCAAATGTTTTATTCAGATGCATGGAATATTCTTAACCACTTCTGCGGTCATTCGTTAATCTACAGAGAAAATCGCTATAAATTACTTTGAGAAGAGTATTGCAGTAATAGATTAATTTTAATGCAGCTTTATAGCAATGTTTTTATATATTTTTTAAATGAGTAATTCTTAAATTCAAATTTTCTCTGCATAATGAATGCTAAACTAGTATTTTGATTTATTAATAATTAAACAATAACCATTAAGCATTAATTTTCATTTGATGTGTTGCGGTTTGATTCATTCTTTTTTAACTGCCAGAAGGATAGTAATTGTTCTAATGCATTGGCATCATTGAATTTGTATCAAGTAAATGAAGTCAATTTACTAAATATTATTCTAGCAGAAGAGTACTGAACTTGCCTGCCTTATTTTAAAGAATATTTGAAAGTATAAATCTTCGTGCAAAATTCGACATTCATGGATGCAATTCTCGCATTTGTATTTTAAAAGATCTCAATGTGAAAATTAATTTTTTAAATATATATAAACCTTTGCGTGATTTAAACAAAATTCGTTCCGTAAATGGGAGAAGTTTCAATTCCATTTAACTTAAAGTCATTCTTCATAGCCTTTTGGAGAGACGCATGTTATTTTCGAGATTTCGATCAAGAATGACGAATGGTGATTGTTTGAGAATGATGTTCTAGTAATGCACAGAGTAGAATTAAATGCTTCACTAAGTGTGGGGTGAGATACGGGAATGAAAGAGAAATTAGGAAAAGTGTAACTGGGGAAATGAATGGAGCGAAAGAGGTTCATGGTGAAATGAGATATTACGGAATGAATGATTTGCGTAGTGGAATGTAATGCCTCCATGCTAAAACTGGAACGAGGAAAGTGAAACGATTTATTTTTTATATAAATGAAAGAACGCGAATCGTAGTTGGTGTTTGCTAAGAATGTGGGGTGGGGTGGGGTGGGGTGATTGTATGGAGAAAGAGTAATATTTAGATTGTGTGGAGAAATTGTATGGAATAAATTGTATGGAGAAAGAGTAATATTTAGATTGTGTGGAAACTGAATTGAAATTTCATGATGTGGAGAGTGAGGAGTAAAATGAAGGTGTGAATAGAAAATGTCTGAGTAATAACTAATGTATGTTTATTTAGAGAAGTCGCAGTCGATGAGGATGGATGTGTGGGTAATGAGTAGCGTGTCTTTCGTCTTGGAAGCAAGTGTGGATAATGAGTGGAGTGTTGCTGTGTGTGGGTAATGAGCGAGTCGTGTGTGTGGCGTTGTCTTTTGGGGCCGTGTGTG
>JAPMOR010071052.1:277141-289577 GCA_026543865.1 Argiope aurantia
GAAAAATTCAAAAGAAATGGCGCAAATACTCGATTTGCGCAACTTTAACAGATCATTGTGGTTTCATAAATACTGTGGTTGCTGTAAAAAAAAATGAAATGCTTTTTAGCAATTCGTTTTCACTAGACTTAAACTTGCTTTTCATAATTTTAGAAACGTTTATTTTATATACCGAGACTGTCTTTAGCTGTGTATTTGATCTCCAACTGAATTATAACGACCATGAAACACCTAAGCCTACATTTATCTTGCCATCTATTCTATACTTGACAACGGCTAAGTCGGAGCAGAAATTTGATGGGAGAAACTGATTCATTTTATGGTTCTAGGAGGAACTCGTGAAATCACGTTCAAGATACTTGGACACTCTTGCATTTTTTTTTTTTTTGAAATTTAATCATTAGAAGTAATTCGTGTCGAAATTAAATCGGCAATAATTTTTACAAACTCTATAATTAAAGATTTGATTTTTGTGTCGTCCAAATAATTAAATCATGAAGACATTCAACATGGAGTTTAGTGTTGTATCACCAAGTCTTAATTTTTAACTTTACATCCACCATAATAAGTGAAATGAGCCATCAATACAGGTAAGTTCGTTCCTGTTAGCTAATGAAACACATTTATACCATAATAAACATTTCCCTGCTTTGGGAATTTATTTTCTTTATTAATCGCTACTATTGTTCATGTCTAAAGAATCTTGGTATCTATGTATAATCTGTTGCAGATTATGGAACTTCTAAATCTACTTTAAGAAAATTACTACTAAGGATTTTAACAGTAGATAAATTACTTTTGCTGTATATTATAACATTCATTCAATTTTAACAATTCTTTGCCTTTTCATGCTAGTTCAATGCCGTCTTTTTCTCAGTTCAAATTGAGCATTTCATTCGTCTGCTTAGATATGCTGTCACTCGATGCATTTCTCTTCAAAGTATTACAAGGATTTCCTCGCTTATCTACATTTAATGTTTTCGCTTTGTTTAGTTTCAAGTACATTGAAGATATACCGGTACTCCGATTACCTAAATTCCCATCTAACAGATTCTCATTAGATTAACTTTTAAACGGTTCGAGTTTTCTCGAAGTATTCTAGATAATGTTCGAATAGAGAGAATGGTTTGCTCGCCTCTGAATTGTTAAATGTTAGAGATGGTATAGGTTGAGTTTTAAACAACTGGTGCTTATTAATGAGCAGATTTCTGCAGAAGAAAAGCCGGTGTTTTTAACAATATAGTGTTACTCTTCATTTACAAAAAAATGCCTGTTTGGAGCTAAAGACGCTTTCACGTATTTAATCGACAACAGCTATTATGGATGAAAAAGCAAATATCTCGGATGTCATTGAGATCTTAGCGGTAAGTAGATGAACTATAATTCTTGGTGCCTCCTTGTATAATCTGAGTAGTTACAAAGTGTTGAAAGCATTGAAGTTTGTGTCTATAAATACTGAAAAAATCGTAATTGCATTCTGAACAATATCGGCTGTATTTAGAAGCACTTTTCTTCAGTAATTATTCTGAAAGATATTCTCATTTGGGCTATAAAATTATCTTCTATATCCTCTCTACCAAAAAAACCCCTTTCTCCTCCCCTTTACATGCTGAATTCAATCAAAGTAGGTTATAATATCGTGATAATTTTACGAAGACACTTTATCATTCCGAAGAAACCATTTTAGGGCACGAAGTAAGACATTTCTGTTGCGATTTAAAATTTAAGTTCAATATGATTAGTTAAGGTTTCCTTAAGAGAAGATTCAATTTATTCTAAACGCTGGAAAGCCACTATATAAATTTGCATTTGATTCATTTGCAAATACATTTATAATTTAGCTACTTCGTTCATGAAATTTTTATACTTATTCAGTAGTAACTATAAATAAAATAAACCATTGTGATTTTATGAAGAATAAAATTTTGATAAATGGTGAAATTTTATGAAGAAATTGGATGGATTTTGAAATTTTATAAATATATCTATGTAGAGCTAAATTGAAGGCGGGAAGTCTTGCACTTAAAATATCGGATATATGCGTTAATGTTATAAATTATCAACTTTCATAATTCTACAAATTTTTAATTGTAATTAAATATAACTTTCGTTAGTATAAATTTAAACTAGTTTGTTATTGCTCATCTATTACAAAAGCATCCTAAACGGAACAAAGTAGCTTTAATCAAACATTTTTGATATTAAGTGACATTTTTTGTAAAAATTTACCTTTTGTGGGAGATTTTCTTTACATATATTTTAAAATTATTTTATTCGTATTTAATATTTATGCACTTGATATCACTTATTTTGATCTTAAATACATAAGCTTCGTAAAATTGTTTTTTATAATTTGTAAATAAAAATTAATCTGATAAATTTTCTTAAGTTAATTATGTTTAAATAATTTGACTAGTAAAATATGTATGAACTATTCTTTAATCCACTATCCCTTCTTTCAAAATATTGGATATCTTATCAACCTTTAAAATAGCTTTTACACAAGACAGGGAAAGATTAAATCGGATAATTAACTTCTGATCATCTAGTATTTTAGAACTAAAATATTTTATGGTATTTAATTTTTTTAGAATTCTAGAATGATGGTTGTTATCCTTTAAGCCTACTAATGAGCATCTAATTTAAATCTATCCTCGAGGAAGAAATGTTCGCAGAACAATGGAATGCTCCATAGAATTCTTGACGGAAAAGTATGGAATCTCTTTAATACGATAGACAAATTTCTATTTCATTCACTTCCATCTATCTAGAAAGAAGTGCAATGATTCTATTTTCAGGTGTATTTCAATTACAAATATAGATTAATGATCGCATCTATAAATACTGTTAATGAAAATAATCCACTTCACTTAGTATAATAATTTTCATATCTGATGTGAAGTATTCTAATGGTCACTTTGTTTCTTTTATAGATGTTCAAACCAAGATGCATCGTTTGAACCGAGTATGGAGGATTTCATCTTGAATATTTTTCAGTAATCGCATATCCTATCGACTTGAATGCAAAAAGCTGCAATACTGACAAATACTTCAAAGTAGGGATTGCAAATCGATTGCTCTGGATCATCCGTGATCTTTCTGTGGAAATATTTTGAAAAGCAGATTCCTTTGCCACCATTTCAAGAACAATTAAGCTCAAGATTCCCATTTTAAGTGATACTTGCGCTTCCCACACGAGCTACCGAAAGACTGAATTTTCCATCTTTGCCCAACCAGAGAAGGTGATCAGAAGAACCAGAAGTTGATCGTCCACATTTCAAGACATTTTCTTTTGTATCTTTTCACTTATATTAAAGCATTCTGTAATAATTACTTCTAAAGAGTGCGAAACTGTTATGCTGTCGCAAGTTTATAGTGCAATGAGTTTGCTGTAACAATTATTTTCTCTTAGAAAGGCTGAAGAAAGTTTCATGAACTTTGTAACTAGCAGCTGAGTGATCTGTAATTTCAAATGTAGTTCTACGTAACATTTTCAAGACTTATTACAGAAATTTGAAATTGTTTGTAGGTTTGGATGCAATGTTAAACAATTATAAATTGTTTTTGTATAGTGTCATATGCACAGAATTCCTCCAGCCTTCAAAATGTGTTTAAAAGGCATTTATTCTTGAAATTAGTGCTAAAAAGCGCTTTCAAAATAACAGTTTCTGAAAACATAGTGTAGATAACTATTCCCTTTTCACATGTATATCTGTGATCTAGTGTTAAATGCTTACTAAGGAAGCTATATATCCGTGTTAGAATCGGTTACCATTGCTATAAAATATATTTTATCTTAAGATCAATTTTCCTTCCCAGCATGATTGTCATTTTGTTTCTGGTCATGAATGTCAAATCAGCATTTTCCTTCTCTGCACTTGAAACCTATAAGTAGATTTTTTTAAATCAACTCTAATGCCTAAATCTTTGCAATTTTAAAATTTTGGATTTCCAAGTTGGCGTTTTTTATGTGAATGTCGGTATTTAGTTGCTTATCCCGTAGGTAGGAAAAGTCTTTTAAAAAAAGGAAGATAAAATTGTGCTTTTATGTATGTCTCTTTTCCATGAGCGAAAAAAAGCTTTAGCTCACAAATTCGAATTGCGATTGAAGCAGAATAGGCAGAAGTATAAAAGTCTACAGCGAAATCCTATGTCAAAAGCAGAGATAAGATTTTGTATTCTAAATTGAGATTAGAATGCGAATTAAATTCTTTTAATATTTCTTTTACTGTCAAATACTAATTATGAAAGTTTTAAACATTGGAAATTTGCAATTCAAATTAAAATTTTAATCATATTGCAAATTGACTAAATCGTGTCTGACGACATTTTAGTAAACATTAGAACTTTAAAACTGCTTTATATTGACTTCCCTTTATAAGAATTTATTTGGTTTGCCATAAGTAATCGTTATTTCAGCCGTATTTGATCTTCAAGAAATATTCGCCCTTGTGAATGCCGTACAGGTGACTAGATTTAAACTCGGCTCATCAAAATTTAAAGGCCGGGATATACATTTATTGAGATATTCCTAAAAATAAGGCTAAAAAAGTGAGTTGGAGATTCAATAATCATTTTAGGCTCGTCATCACATCAGACTTTTTCTAGCATTTAAAATATGACCGAAAGTCGCATTTGGAAAAAGTCGATTGAACTCCGACACCTCCAACTTTAGAAATGCGGCTGGTCACGGCTTCCTCTGCCATTTTCATGACACTGGTGTGTGGGCTTCACCTACCTGCCTGTCGTTATTCTGGGATTTCTGACTGTATTTCGTTCTATATCTAAAATAAGCATTAGGCTGCTGTATATGCTTGACCAGTTTTGGCTTTTGAACCATTAACAGCCACCTATATGATCTACGCAGCCCATTCTTTAACTGGAAGAATTTGTATTTGAATTGTTTATTAACAAATATGTTTAATTTTAGGAACGTTAACTGCGAAACTGAATTTAGTAAATTTCCGATTTAAATTATCTTCGCTTTTTATTTCGAAAATATAGTTCTATTTCTCAATTATCTTAAATAATACTAGTTAAGGGTTATCGATTGCTGGCACAATTTGCTACTTAATTTGTCTGCATTAAATGTTTTCTTTAAAAATTAATTGCCAGTTTCTAAAATGTTTTTCTGATTATTTAACTCTTGCAGGAATTGTCCATTTATTGCATCCATTTCTAAATTTAAATTTTCATTTTTAATTTATTTAATAATCAGGTGAATTTATTTTTGAATTTTAATTTAAAAAAACAAATTATAATTTTTCTAAATGATTTCGGTTCTAAATCTGAAATATTTTAAGCTGTAAAATCTTTTTGTTTTATTATAAAAGTTTTCGCGCACATCCGATTGGCTTAGCCGGCAAGTCAATCGGACATTCTCCTTCTGAATTTTAGAAAAACGTATTGATCGTCATGCCTGATCACCATGGGGATCGATAAGTTTCTCTTTAAAAATTTAGTAAAATATAATTTCAAGCAAATGGCTTCTTTTTTTAATTAAAGAGCATTTCTTCGTTTTCAAAAGTGCTGAGTGGATGAAATAAATAAAGTTGTTTCCTTGAATATTATTTAATATTAAAATAGCTGAATATTTTTTAATTTGCTTCTGTTTTTAATGTATATTAAGGTGCAAGAAAAATGTATTTTTCAAGATTAATTTTTTCTTAAATTTTCTTAATTTATAACAGCAAATTTCAAGCAATTCTGCACTTTGCTTAATATGTCACTGTTTCTACAAATATGCTGCTCATTTTAGCTCTTAATACAGGATTTTAAAAATTTGGAAATTATCGTTTGTAATTATTTCTCGATTTCTTTAAATTACATCTTCATATTTCAGTAAAATTAAATAATTTTAAATCGTTTAAAAATTTTAATTTCTTGGGAAGAAATGTTTTAATTCTTAAACTATGCGAAATTTCAAAATGCTCCATGTGCTATTAAAGCATAGTTAATTCTTTCACTTTGTATGCTTGTTCTGTATCTTATTATGCATATTGAGTATAATTTAAGATTGTTTTATATCGTTACATTTTGTATAAAATCTAACAGCTGTTTCTAAGACTCGCTCTCTGATAAATTTATGGATGTAAATCTATATCAATATAAGTGAATTTGGTTATTTATATACAATAAAATTTAAAATGTTAGTAAATCAAAGAGTGTAGCTATCATAGCATTGAATGCGACTCCACCGTCTGCTCTAAAGAAAATGTTTATTTTGAGACTTAGAAATTTTATTTACAAATCGATTATTCAAATGGAATTTAAAACGCAACTTAAACTATTTTATGAACTTAAATGTAGTTTTTCTCTGTTTTTAAAGAAGTATGTAATTTTTGTCTACTTTTTAGTGTGTTAATTTTGAACCTTTGCACAATTTCGGTTCTCGAAGATAATACTCGAATTCAATGTTTTCAGAATAGAATTAAAATTTTGTATCATTTACGTAACGTTGCTTTTTTTTCCGTTAAAGGTTAATCCCTTTAGTTGTTTTGGATGACTTTAATATCTGGATTGTACTCTCCTACTCACTTGTCTCAGTCTATAAAATATTTGTGCTAGTCGATTACATATAAATTTTATATCCAATTTAAAATATAAGGACTTGAATAAAAGATATGATTTTATAAGAATACATTATATTTAAGATATGAATTCTTGAGATTATACCTTTTTGAATTATATAATTAAAAAACTGAATAATTTTGAAGCAATGAACAAATAAACACAAGTTTGAGAAATTAATCAGGGGCCTGTATGATACCTGGATTTGACGCTTAAAGAGTCAAGATTCTTTAGCATTTGTAATAATGAACTAAATAAACTTTAAACTTGCACTTTTAAAAATATTGACGTCTTTTAAAAATGTTCATTTTCAATGTTTTATTATGAAGTTTTTAATTATGTTGGTATTGGTTGCGATGTTTCATTGTATATTTTAGATGTTTTATCAAATACGAGATCTTGTGAATGTATTTTTATGATGTAGATCGTGCTTTTCTTTAAACATTTTATTTTTATGAAGATAATGGAAATGTATTTGTCAACATATTGTCTGTATAAATTGTAAATTCAATAATTAGATGTCTTTAAAAAAATGCATGTTTTGGTTTCGATGTCGATAAATGGTTAATAAACTTTCTTGATTGATTTCGCTTTGTTCGTTTTTGAGTTAACTATAATTTATACAGTAATCTTCAAAAAATTTTGTTCTCGGAATTGTTGCATTGCTATATTTTAAACCGGATTGCGTAAAGTCTATGCAAAATGTATTTCTAAATTGGTTCAAATAATCGAACCACTTCGGAAAACTTCTTAATAAAACAATTTTTTAAGTAAAAATGATACTCGGCTTAAGAATTGGGCAATTTATCAAATGTTAATCTCAATGACACAATAAATTAGCCAAATGGATAGATGGACAGATAAGTTAAAATTTCCCTTCCATGATGTATTCGGACATATGGTCTCCAATTAAGTTGCCTGACTTTTGCATTAATGTTATTAGTTATTTCATAACTTGACTTTTCAGATTAGAAAAAACAGGTGTTGCAAAAATCTTTCAATAAAAACAAGTCTTGTTTTTTTTTGAAGTGAATTTATAGCTAATAAAATGCATCAAATATTCATAAACATTGTTACAGGAAGCATGTTAGACAAAAACTGTAACACTTTATTGTGAAATTCAGTCAATAAGGTTAAGGTTTCTTTACAAATTTATTCGCTGTATTAAGTATGTGTATACTTAAAAATTTTAAATATTTACCTTAATAATTTGCAGCACAGCGAACTCTTCTATTACTTTTCATTTAGAAACCTATTCGAGGCTCTGTCGGACGAGGCAAAATTACATCCAAGAAGTATGATATTGGAGCTTCCAATCATTATTAATATGCAATTCTATGTTCAAGTGCTTTATGGGAAACTTTTCGCCGAGCAAAAAACGTTCTTAACTAATATGAGTAAACGACTTGTAGTTTGATGTTCATGTAAATCATATGCTTTGCAAATCTAGATACTACTGGCCAAGCATTTAAATGAAATTTAGTGTTCAACTTTTGCCACTTTTGGAATTATTGCGAACAAAATTCTTCTCTGAAGATTTGTTCAGTACAAAGAAAAACTACCAATTCCATTGCATTTGTTTTATGCAAGTTGTTTATGAAGCCTCGCAAAGATTAAGGAATAATCGAAACAATATTTTTTTCACATTAGCATTAAACGCTATTTCTGTTCAACACTGTAAGTTTTCCCGTTATAGTGAAAAAACGTTATTCCTCGGTTATCTGCTCCCTCCCCCCTTCGAATGGAGAATGCTATGTTTGATTATCTTTAAGCTAGTACTCTTTCAAATGACTTCATGTTATAATCTGTAAAATTCTTCCCAAAATTTGCTGTTATACAATAGCTTATTAAGTTCCATTCTTTTCGATACTATTATTCTGCTGGTTTAGCTCGGGAGTACCAGATCAATTGTCGTCCTCGTCATCTGACCGCTGTGCAACATTTTGTGGACGGATCGAATTCGAATAAATATCCAGAATTTTTATACATAATTTTCATTTTGTTTTTCATATATCCGAAGAAAAAAATTTGATTTTTTTCTTTTTTAATAAAAAGAAAAATCCGAGGAGGTAGAGATAAAGGAAGTCGCAAGATTTAGTATACTTAAACAATTTTAGATAAATTCATAACTAAAATTATCGTCTGTTACTTTTATTTTTACATTTTGATGACATTTTAAAAATCCTTTGAATGGTGCTCGCTAACTTGGCTCGTTTTATTTAAGGCTTTAAAAGGCTTCGCAGTCGTAAGGAAACAACCATCGAAAAAAATTATTCTTTATCATAGTATAAATCAATTCGGCACATCGGTAAATTAATATATCTACCCCATTCTATAAACTTGCTTTAAAAAAAGTCTAATAGAGAACTAGTAAGGTCAAGGGAAATTTGACTCAACGTGATAAGAGATTTATCAATAAAAATTTTAGCACAAATCCACGTTTGAATGTTGACGAATAGACAGTAATGCAGATAACAGATTTCTGTAGAATATGGCAAAATGTTTTCTATTTCAGTTGCCGATACTGTTAAACGATGACAGAGATAATCTGAATTACATGGACATTAAGCCCGAATTTTTTTTTTTTTTTTTTTTTTTTTTTGTGTGTGTGTGTGTGTAAGAAAACGTAAAGTCTAGGCTTTCTCTTCATGAAATCAATGATAAATAAACAGGAAGAAAAATCTATTCTTATTTGCCGATGAAAGAGAATTTAACTCTTTTAATAAGTCTAATTATTTGGAGAAGGCAAAATGTGGAACAGAAAAGCATAGCGCTAAAGGTATTCTTGTATGGAATTGCATGCCAGCGTCAGGAATAGGTAATTTGGTATTTATTGATGGATTAATAAATCATGCCTTTTAATATATATATTTTTAAAAAATTTAAATTATAAAGCCAAAGTTTGAATATCGGAAACTGCTGTTTTTAAAATCAGGATAAAAATCTTAAGCACATTGCTCTGAATATTCGTCTCTGGTATTTCTATGATTGTTTATAAACACCGTCTCAGTCGCAGGATTTAAACCCAATGTAACATATTTAAAAAGAACTGCAGTTCGAGTACGAATACACAATATGAATACGAAAATTGTACAAAAACAGAAATGATGGAAGAATGGTGAAACGTGAATACAAAAATAACAATAAAAAAATTCGTGTTCTCTACGCAAATTTCCTTGAGAGCTATTGTGAATGCTGCAGAATATTCTACTAATAACTGACTGAAATATACCATATTTATAAATATTTATAGGCTCCATTAAACTGTACTAACAAGGGGAGGGCACGAGGTTCAAATCTGAATTCTGGATGAGATTTAATATAATGATAGTATACATTTAGAATGTTCATTCATGATTATATTAAAACGAAATGGCCAGTCAGTTTCGAGAAAATGGTCCTCAAACTTTTAGTAAAGCTTATATACTGATAAGTTGACTCCTGTCTGGATGATCCCAATAGCGAGGTTGTCTAAGTAACTGCCTCGTATACGTGTAGGTCAGGGTTCGAACTTGGTGGAGAATTTTTCCTTTTTTAGTATTCCTTATTCCATTAAAAATATACAAATACTTATTAATTAATATGTCTTCAATTTTTTATTCAAAAATAAATATTTATTATCGAAATACATAATAATAAAATCAAAATTTTAAAAGAAAAAAATTATAAATATAGATGCATTTAAAAAAATTTAAACTGAAGTAACGATTTACAGATAGTTTTAATCAACATGCTACTTATTTTTATGCAAGGATAAAGGCTTATTATTTTAATTGTAATTTAATATTTAAAAAATAGTACTAAATATAACATAAATGATGATAATTATTAATTATAAATACATCGTAAAAAATTTATTCAATATTTCTAAAACATTATCCTATATACATTTATTTTCGATTATATACAAGAACCAAAATGGTAACTATAGTAGAAACATTGGAAACAAAATATATTTCGATATCTTGCACAACTGATAAATGATGATTTTCCACAAGAGCAAGGTTTTTTTAAGAGATCTGTGGGAAAGCAAATTTCATCTATATTTAAAAATATCTCTTTCATCAGAAAGTTGGGAAGCGTATCATGCATACTTTATCATCTTATTAAAAATTGGCGATGACAATTGATGGTGTATAATTTTTTATACTATGTTCGAAGTTTCGCACTAATAAGAAGAATCTTGTATACACTTAATAAGAGTTTTGATTGTCTATAAATATAAACGTCACAAGGCTGAACAAGGAGAGTGCATTTTGGAGGAATTTTCTTAACTTTACAAATAGTTATTTTCTGGCCATCTTGGAAGATTTCATCATATGAATGCCCTGTCCAAGAGTATAATTAGAAAAAACTGTTCTTTTTCAACGTAAGATTTCAAACACTTTTTAAGGTATTCAATATATAATTCTGCTGTTAGTTTTCCAGACTTGGAAGATTTAATAATCCCATTTTTAAATTTTTTACCAAATTGATTTACTGTTTTTTCAAAACGAGGACAAAAGTTGCTGGATGCTTCCAGAAGGCATACAAATATTTTAGGCAATATTTTGCTAGATAATGTGAGCGCATGTTGTGCCTTGTAAGAATGGGTCACTTTCTTCAAATCGTGTTATCTGACGAAAACAATTTTGCTTCTTTTTCCAGAAAGAGTTCTATTATAAATAGATTGGTACTGACATCCTGTAAAAGGGAGAATGACATGAGATTTATGGGACGGGCAAATATTAGATTGAAATTAAAAATTAATTGCATTAACTTGCCTGTTTGGTCAGTATTAATAACATAGTCTTTGCTGAAATTGTTTATAAGATTTAATATCTGCATTCGAAAAATTGTTGCAGAATCCAAGATTCCATCGATTGTAACAGTTCCATTTTTTTCGAGACAAATTTTGTTACTTTTCGTTGTCGAATTCTTGCTCCATCGTTCGGAAGCTTTGAATTCAAAGCTTGCAAATTGTCCAGTCGCAGTTAAAACCCACTGTTGTAAATTCCTGGCAGTTACTGAAAATTATCTCTAGCTTTAACGAAATGATTACATATTTATCAAATCTGTTTCCTCCATTTCTTACATCTTCCTCCCATTTGGATAAATAATGTTTCCTTTTTAAATTACATCATTTGTTTTGTAATAATTGTAGATTCCCTGTAAGATGTAATCTTCCGATGTTTACGGCTTTGTTTTTATAATTCAAATTTAGTTCGGTTTACTTATGTTAACGTCCCATTGTAAAGCAACACTAGGGCTATTTTGGGACAGACCTCGTAATTTTGAGCAGCAGTTAGATGACCCCCTCCCTTCTCTACACTAAGCCACGCCGCACCGAAGGGTGGGCATTTGGCTCTGACGGATTTAACGTGCAACAGACCCCCTTACATGATGGTTCTTCAATGGAATCGGGACACGAACCTGAATCCCTACGGCTGACGAGCCGAGACCTTACCACCAGGACACCGCGGCCCCATTTTATAATCCCAAGAAGTATATTCTAATTATTTTCCTTTCTTTTTCCTTCAGGTTCATACTCATCTGATGAAGGATTGTCTTCAATTTTTTTCTAAAAGTTCTTCGTCACATCTTTCACTTGCATGAATAAGTTCGTCCTCACACACAGTAATTTTTTCCGAGAGCACACCAAGAGTCTTTTGATAAATTTCTTCTCCCAACAAAATTGCTTCTCTAGAAATTTAAGATGAAGATTCCGATGCAATAAGACTATTTTCAGCTAATAATCTTTGATAATAATCAAGCGCATCTTTTAATCTCAATTTTGACACTTCACTGTATAGTGATTCTAATGAGATTTCATATTCTGCCTCCGATACATTTGCAGTATCCGTATTCACAGACATTTAAACTTCAA
>JAPMOR010071052.1:304456-321593 GCA_026543865.1 Argiope aurantia
TGGTCGTGTGTGGGTAATGAGTGAAATGTCTGGGTAATGAGTACATTGTATGACTGAAATATGCATCTCAAATTGGTAATATATAAGTAACATATGAAAAATCTCGGTAGAAAATTCGTGAACAATGTGGCGCATTGTGGAACAACTTGACGGTCACAAATAAGTTTTCGGCATATTTTAGAGGAGGAATGTGCGAAAAATTGTGGGAGATCGGGCTTGTTATAATTAATAGTTGTGAATGATTGGATTATAAAATAAGAATATAATTTTTCCCAAATACGACTGAAAATGGAATTTTGATTCTTGTTAGAATGATACTTATAGATTCGGGGAGCATTGGATACTTAAAGAACGAAGAAATAATGTAACTGAAATAGTCGCCGAAAAATTAAGTGGAGGTCAACATAGAATAGTACTGAATACTTCTCAACGTGGAGCATTAAATGGTAACTAAATAATAAGTTATTAGCAAACAGTGATTAATACGAGTCGTTTATATTTTTAGAATTTTTTTCAAAGTAATTTAACTTCTAACGCAAATGTAGTTTGACTCTGCACTGGACTGTATAAAGCAATGATAAATAATTCTTTTAATATTTCTATTAATTTATTTCTCAGATGTTGAATTAATCGGCTTCTTAATTGAAAGGATTGAGAAGCATTCGAAGAAAAGTGAAATTCTACTTTCAGAAATTGAGGAACATAAATATTAAAAAGAAATATCCCAAAATCTAAATGATATCTATAATAATCGAATGATATGAAAACTCGATATATGTAAGTAAAAAGCAACGGCTTTCTTCATTGGTTCGTTTGATTCAGAATGAATTTTCATTGCTTCAATTTCAAATATGTAATTGGTAAACGATAGGATCAAAGTAGCTCGAAGGCAAATCTATCTTCATCGCATTGCACCTGGAAAAATTCAAAAGAAATGACGAAATCCTCGATTTGCTCAACTTGAACACATCATTGTGGTTTAATTAAAGTTGTAAAAAAAAACACTGCTTTTCAGCATCTCGTTTTCACTAGATTTAAACTTGCTTTTCATAATTTTATACTGTTTTATTTTATGTACCGAAAAAAAATCAACTGTGTATTTGATTCCCAAATGAATTGCAACGAGACTAAGACTTCATTCATCCTTCAATCTATTCAAAGTTTGACAGCGGCTTCATTGAAGAAGTAATTTAACGGGAGTTTTCCTTTTATAGCTCTAGGATGAACTTATAAAATCAATCTTAAGATAACTGGGTCTTATAGCAATTTTTATATTAGAAATTTAATTGGAAGTAATATATGCCCTAGATTAAAGCAGATGTTTTACAGACTCTATAATTCAAGAATTGATTTTGTGCCACAAAAAAATAAATTATGAAAAATCCATGTCGGTGTTAGTGTTGAACCACTTAGTCTTAATTGTTAACTTTACAGCCACCATAAAATGTGAACTGGGCGATGAATATATAATTCTTTTTGTTAGTTGATGAAAAGCTCTCTTTATTTCACAATAAACATTTCCATGGTTTTTGAATTTATTTTGTCGTTTCTATTGTTTTTGTCACCTAAAGAATTTTTCGTACCCGTCTGTAAATTATTGCAGATTATGGAACTTCGAAATCTGTTTTTAACAAAATTGTTTCCATCCAGTTGAACTCCTTAAATTATAATAAATTTATTTTTATTAAATATTATGCACGATAATTTAAGCCTTCATTAAATATTTTACATTTATTCAATTTTAACAATTCTCCGCCTCTTCTTGCATGTTCACTTTCTTTCTCTTCATTTGAATTGGACATTTCACCCGCCTGCTTCGATGTGTTAAAATCAATAATGCATTTTCTTTAAAAGCAATGCAAAGATTTTCCTCACTTAGTGCTTAATGTCTTCACTTCAATTAGTTCCAAGTATAATATATTGACTGATCCATTATTCCATTCAACCTCTTTTCCTTAGATTCTAGCTTTTAAACAGCCCGAGTTTCTCGGAGTATTCTAGATAAGAATATTCGAATAGAGAGAATGGTTTGCCCTCTTCTGAATTGTTAAATGTAATGTTAAAGATTGTATAAGTTGAACAATTAGTGCTGATTAATGAGCAGATTTCTGTAAAAGGAAAGCCAGCGTTCGTTACTTGCATATTCTTGGCTGTCTGGTGTCGCTCATTTACAAAATGTTTTTTGGAGTTAAAGCCATCTGCACAGATTCAATCGACAATAGATGTAATGGATGAAAAAGGTCTCCGATGACTATGAAATCTTAGCAGTAAGTAAATGAATTATAATACTTGTTGCCTTATACATGTATATTTATATTTTAAATAGTTTATATTGTATTGAATGCGTTCAAGTCGATAATATCTAGAAATACTGACCACTGAAATCATTTGTTTCTAAGCAATATCACGTTTTACTTCAATAATTGTTCGCAAATTTGCTCATTTGGGTTTCAAAATGGTCTTGTATGCACCCTCTACCAAAGAAATTCCATCTTCTCCAATTATCTACCTTGAATGAATTCGGCTAATTATAATATCGTGATAACTTCACAAAAGTACTCCATATTTCTGAAAAATTATTCTGTTGATTTCAAATCTTTTTAGTGTGTGATATAAGGTTGCTATTTAAAATTAGGACGACCTTGTTCAAACTCATCTTTAAAAGAAAATTGGATTCAGTTTCGAATGAATTCCCAATATAAATTCACATTTGATTCATTTGCTGCACGAGAACTATAATTTGGCTACTTCATCTATGAAATATTTGTATTCAGTTGTAACTATAAAGAATAAACCATTGAGATACTATGAAGCATAAGATTTTGGTTAATGTTTTAAATTACGAAACTTTATAATATATCTATTTGGCATGAAACTGAAGGCGGCGAGAGTTGAACGTAAAGTATCATACATGCATTAATGTTAAAATTAACATAATTTATCAATTTTCTATTTAATTATAATTAAATAATAGTTAGTACAAACTTAAATTTGCTATATTATTTTATCCGCCTATTTTAAAAGCAACTTTATCCTCAAAGGAACGAAGTCGCTTTAATCAAATTTTTATATTTAACGACGCTTTTTGTAAAATTTTCCTTTTGGTGATACTTTCCTGAAATATAATTTTAAACTATTTTGCTCGTGTATAATCTATATTCACTCTTATGCAAGACCATAATAAGTAATAAATTTATAATATTTGTTAATTTTTATTAACAAATTGTAAAAATCTTAAATTTTAACAATATTTTTTAGATTCTTTAAACATATTCAACTTTTGGTAAAATATATACGAACTATTCTTTAATCCATCTTCTATCCAATTAGCCTTTAATATAACTTTTACAGAGATCAGGGAAAGATTAAATATTTCTGAACATATAATTTCTGATATACATTATATTTCTGACCATCTTGGAACTAGATTGTTTTATGGTATTTAGAATTCTCGTTTAATGATTTTTGTCCTTGAAGCCTACTAATGAGCATCTAGTTTAAATCTATCCTCGAGGAAGAAATGTTCGCAGAACAATGGAATGCTCCATAGAATTCTTGACGGAAAAGTATGGAATCTCTTTAATACGATAGACAAATTTCTATTTCATTCACTTCCATCTATCTAGAAAGAAGTGCAATGATTCTATTTTCAGGTGTATTTCAATTACAAATATAGATTAATGATCGCATCTATAAATACTGTTAAATAATCCACTTCACTTAGTATAATAATTTTCATATCTGATGTGAAGTATTCTAATGGTCACTTTGTTTCTTTTATAGATGTTCAAACCAAGATGGATCATTTGAACCGAGTATGTAGGATTTCATCTTGAATATTTTCAGTAATCACATATCCTATCGACTTGAATGCAAAACGCCGCAATACCAACCAATGCTTCAATTCAGTTTGCGGAAACGGATTGCTCTGGTTCGTATTATTTTACTATGGATTTGTTTTTAAAAAGCAGTGATTGTTTTAATCGTTTCTTGTCATCATTTCAAACGCAACTGTGCTAAAAATTCCAATATTTCTATTATTTAAGTGATGCTTGCAATTCCCACTCGAGCTAGCGAAAGGCTGAATATTCTTTGCCTAATCAGAGAAGGTAGCAGAACAGATAAGTTGCTCATCTAGTTTGCTCTTATATCAATTCTCATATATTAAAGAATACTGTAATAATTATTTCTAACTAAGGAAAAATACTGTGCTGTTGCAAATTCTCATGCTGTAACGAGTTTGCTGAAATAATTTCTTTTGGGAAGGACGAAAAAACATTCAAGAACTTTGCAACTAGCGGCTACTTGATCTGTTTATCAATTTTGTTGTACGTCAGTTTTGGATGCTGGATTAGTAATTATCAATTGTTTTTGTAGAGTGTAATATGTATAAAGTTCTTCTACATATTACACTCAGTGTTCAATCAATTATTCTTGAAATTATTGATAAAAATTGTGTTCAAAATAATTAATGTTTCTGAAAACAAAGTGAACACTGCCTTCAATTTCATGTATGTTAAATGTTCAATAAGGAAACAATGTGCTATATATCCATGTTCAACTGCTGTTCTTTATATTGATGGTTGCTGATCCTATTTTAAGACCAATTTTCATTTCCAATATAAATGCAGTTTAGTTTCCTGGACACAAATAGGAAATCGGCGTTTTACTTCTTTGCACTTCATTTTGAAAAATCTGTTATTTATCGGTTTCAACTGATATACAAATCTTTAAAATCCAAAAATCTAAAATTCAAGGTTAATTTGAGTGTTTTGTGAATGTGCATATTTAATAACTTATCCAATAGTTATGACAAATCATTAAAAAAAATCGAAGCTAAAAATTTCTTTAAGCATGTTACATTTACATAAGAAAAAAAGCCTTTTGCTATTCGAATTACGACTGGGATAGAATAGGCACAAGTGATTCTTGTGACATAAACAAAAAAATTATGCAACGCTTTAAAAATTATGCAAACTTTACAACATTTTTGAAACATTAGGAATCTGCAATTCAAAATAAGGTTTCAGCCACACTGCAGATTTGCCAAATCATGCTCAAAAGAATTTAGTAAGCTTTAAAACATTGTTTTATTTACCTTTATGAGCATTTGTTCTTTGATTTACCGTGATTAACCTCTATTTTAACAGTATTTGATCCTCAAGAAATATTCGTCCTTGTGAATGTCATACATGTGACCAGATTTAAAGTCGCCTCGCATAATAAAATTTTTAAATGCAGGTACTATATCTAATAATTCAGATATAGTCCCTGGAATTAGGGCTGAGAAAGTCCGAGTTAGTTTCCACAATCATTTCAGGCTTTTCATCCTTTCCTGGTATTTAAAATACGATCTAAAATCGTATTTGAAAAAAGCCAATTTATCTTGCACCTCCAACATTAGAACTATAACAGATCATTGGTTTCCTCTGCCATCTTCATGACACTGATGTATGGGTTTCACCTGATTGCTTGTCATTCTTTAGTCATTATACAGTGGATTTTTAATTGTATTTCATTGTATATCTAAAAACAGCTATGCATTGGTCTGCTGTAAATGTTTTTTGATGTCTACATGAAATGATTTACGCATCCCATTCTTTGACTGGGAAAAATTTGAATTGTTTGTCAACAAATGCATTTAATTTTAGGTATGTTAAACTGTGAACTGTTGAATTTAGTAAGTTTCTGATTTAAATTATCGTTGGTTCTCCTTTTTTTCTTTAAATAACGAAGTTACCTTCTCAACTGTGTTAAATAATGCTCATTAATAGTTATAAATTGCTAGCGTAAATTGTCCATATTAAAAATTTTAAGATGTTTCCTTTAAAAAATTTTAAGTTTATAAAATGTTTCTGATTATTTAAAACTCTTGAAGGGATTTTCCATTTATTGCATCCATTTCTAAATTTGAATTTTGATTTTTAATTTATTTAATCAGGTTAATTTATTTTTTGAATTTTAAATAAATTGAACTTTTTAAAAACTAAAATTATAAGAATTATTCTGAAAGACTTTGGTTCTAAACCTAAAGTATTTTAAGCCTTAAATTTTTTGTTTCTTTTATTGTAAAATGTTTTCGCGCATATCCGATTGGCTTAGCCGGCAAGTCAATCGGACATTTTAATTTTGAATTTTAGAAAAACTTATTGATCATCATGCTTGATCACCATGGGGACCGATAAGTTTGTTTAAAAATTAGTGAAATTTTGGAAAATTTAATTTCAAGCAAATAGCTTCTTTAATTAAAAAGAGCATTGCTTCATTTCTAGAAATACTGAGTGGATGCAGTAAATAAGTTGTTTCTTTAAATAATGTTTAATATTAAAATAGCCTTATATTCTGATTTTGCTTCTGTTTTTGATGTGTATTAAGTTCACGAATATTGTATAAATATTCCTATCAAAATTTAAAATTTTTTTATTAAATTTTTTTTAATTTTTAAAAGTGAATTCAAGCAATTCTGAACCTTGCTTAATATTCGACTGTTTCAATAAATATGTAGTACAATTTAGTTCTTAATGATAAAAGGATTATAGAAGTTTGAGAAATAACTGTAAATAATTGTTTCTATTTTCTTTTATTGCAATTTCATATAAATTTAATTTTATCAATCTTTGGATAATTTTGATTTATTGGTAAGAAATATGCAAGTTCCTAAATTTGAGTGAAATTTCAAAATGCTCCATGTGTTATTAAAGCATAGTCATTTCTTTCATTTGTATTCTAATTCTTCTAATCATGTTCTGCATGTTGAGTATAATATATTGTTTTCAATTGTAGTATTTTGTATCTTGTGTGTAAAAGCTTTAAATAGTTGTTTCTAAGACTCAACATTTGATAATTTTATAGATGTTAAAACGTATTAGTATAATTGATTATTAATTTACAAATACAATTAAATGTTGGAAAAGCAAAGAGTTTTTTTAAAATCATAAGTAATCTGTGTTATTTTTTAGTGAAGCTGTTCTTCATATAGAGCGACTCCAGTCTAATTAAAAAAATACTGTGTTTTCTTTCAGAATATTAAATTTTACTAACAAATAAATTATTCATATTAAAACTCAAACTCTCTACTTTAAGGACTTTACTGTATTTTGGTCCGTTTCATGTGTGTTACGATATTTATAATTTTTGTCTTTATGCTATATTTTGAAATTTTGACCACTTTTGGTTCTCGAAGATAATAGTCCATTTTAAATTTTCAGAACTAAATGATCAATTTAAACTTTACCATGTATTATAATATTAATTTTCAGAGTGCGTTAACCCATTAAATGTTTTGGATCACTCCATTAATTTCAGGATTGTACTATCCTACTCATTTATCATAATCTATAAATTACTTGTTTGCCAATTACATGTTAATTTTGTATCTTAAATTAAAATATTATGAATCGGATATGAATTTATATAAATTATACTTAAGATGTGAATCTTTAAAATTATATCTTTTGAATACGATTTTTAAAAACAGAATATTCGTTCTTCGCTTTAAAATTGAATATAAATTTGGAGAGTTATAATTAAATGCGTGTATATATGCCAGACTTTTACCCCCACAAGTACAACCCCATTAATATTTATAATAATCGAAATAAAATTTAAACTTAAACTTTTTACAACATTAATATTTTTTAAAACGTGTTCATTTTTAACATTCTATTACACAAGATTTTTCATATTTTTAAATTATATAGTTATTAGTTTTGATATTTCATTATATATTTTTGGTGTTTTATCAAATACGAGATCTTGTGAATGTATTTTATGCAGTATACCGTGCTTTACGTAAGTTGAATGTTTTAGTCTTACGAAAAGAAAGGAAATGTATTTTTGTCTCTTAAATTTAAGTTCAATAATTTGTCTTTATAAAACATGTTTTAGTCTCAATGTCGAGAAATAGTTAATAAACTTTCTTGATTTATTTCCTTTTGTTCGATTTATTTTTTAGGTTTATTTGAGTTAATTATAAATTAGAATTTGGAACAAAATTGTATATTCTCTGAATTTTATTTTTATATATCCATTGCTATGTTTTAACTTAATTATACGCAATTTATTTAAAATGCGCTTTAAAGATTGTTCAAATAATCGAACCACTTTGGGAACGCATATAATAAAACAAATTTTTTAAAGTAAAAACGATATTTAGTTAAGAATTAAGCTATTTCATCAATGTTACTATATCAATTAAAGCAATTAAGTAACCAAGTGGATCGATGGGCACATGAGTTAAAATTACCGTTCGATAATATATTCGCAAACATCGATATATATTCGATAATATATTCGTCTCCAATAAAGTTACCTGACTTTTGTATTAAAGCTTTTATTTATGAAGTACCTTGACTGTTCCGACTGGAAAAAGCGGGTATAGCAAAGGACCTTGCAAAAAATAAGGCTTGTTTTTTGCTGTGGGATTTATAGCTAATAAATTTCATGAAATATTCAAAAGCATTGTTTAACATGTCTGTTGTAGCAAAATCCGTAACTTTTTGTGAAAATATATGTCAATAAAAGTTAAGGATTCTTTTAAAAATTTATTTGCTTTCTTAAATAAATGTGCCTATTTAAATATTAAATGTTCGTCTTAATTTTCAGCTCTACAAATTTATTACTAGTCTTTTGAAAGTTATTTAATGGCCCGGTCCGCTGACGCAACATTGCATTAAAAAAGTATATAATACTTAGAATTTCCAATCAGTAATAATTAGAGGTTATTTGTCTTAGTGGTTCATAGAAAACGTTGCACTGAACAACAAAAAAAAATTCTCCAATTTGAGTAAACGATTTGCCAAGTACTTCAAATAATTTGAAACTTTAGATGCTATTGACCAGGCATTTAAATGAGGTTTAGTGTTCAACTTCAGCTAGTTTTGAAATTATTTATTGCGAACAAGATTTTTATATGAAACTATTTAGAATGCCAAGAAAGACTACTAATTTCTTTGCTTTTGTTCTATGCGAGGTCTAGAATTCGGGCATAAAATTTAAAAGCTATCGAAAACACTTTCCGACATCACTTGGAATAGCGCTTAATAATATGAAAAAGGACAATTTATGTTCATTATAACTACCCGTTATAATGAAAAAAAAAACAACGCTTCAACTCATCCCAATTAAGTCAAGTTACGTTATTCTGGAAGGCTATCCCAAAATTTGCTTACAAGTTCCTTTAGATCCTAAAAACGCTACTTGTACTGTTGTAGTTCGGGAGTTCCATTTCAAGTGTCGTCGTCATCATCTGAACACGGTACATCCTTTGGGGGACATATCTCGTAATATCTGTCAAGTTGCTTCCTAATGGTATGTAAATACAATTAAATTAGTTCAATCCAAGACTTAAGAATTTATTTTCTAGCTTAGCATATATCTGGTGAAAAAGCCTTATTCATATCGTATGGTATAAGCTAAATATTCCCCGATATTTTGCTTCACTTGCATTGTATCGCAACTTCATTACTCATTGTTTCATTTTTTTTTTGAAGGAAATTGTTGTAGTTTAAAATTCTTCGACTACAATAATACAATCTACTTTCAACCAGCCAAAAATTTATTGTGCTCTGTATCGTTCTGTATGTGATAATTTTTTGCACTATGTTCTCACTGCTGCAGGTCTTAATGACTTAATAGTTGACTTACACGCGGTCTTCAGGATTTGAACTTTCCCTAACGTCCTTCTTTATTAAACACGTACGGAGGTGCGTGTGTTTTCGACTTGGGTTGGTAGTATTCAAGTTTTGGAGGAAACATGCTAACTTCAAAGTATACTTTCTGTATGATTCAAAGTGACGAAGTTTATCCAATTTATGTCCTGTTTTGAAGATGCAAGAATGTTGGTTTCACTACATTGTCTAAATCTTCCAGTATATTTGTAAAATTAGGATCTGCACTATTTATTATTTCTTAAATTTGAATTTAAATACAATACTTATAGGAATAAATTCGAGGAGTTTTGATAAAATAAATGAATATTTTATAAAATTTTTCATTCTGAAGTATGGAAGATATGTTTCAATATGAATATAAAAAAAATATTGTGCTAAAATAAAAACAGGCTTATCAGATATACGATACTTGTATACATATTTTGTAATTTATAATATACTCTGAATTTTTTTTCTCTACTTAAATTTGAAACAATGCATTTGGAACCAAAGATAAACTAGACTCAAGGAATAGAATTTTATGGCACTCTCCATTTAATTTTTTTAAATGCTAGTTCATGAGCCTTGGAATTTGAAATCTGATATGTTTTCGAGAACGGAGAAATGTTTATTTTATGAATAAAAAGTTGGATTTTTCTTTTGCCGAAAAACAAAGGCCTCGGATGCTTTAAGATTCTTTTAATTTTCAAGAACTTGCGTGAAGAAATTAATTTTAAGTTTATCAAATGAGTATTCTTATTGATAAATTTTATATTAAATGAATTTCAAAACATTTAATTTCGAAAAATTAGTTTAGTTCTTTCTCTGGTTCTTAGATTTACAAAACGAAAAAGAACATTTCTTTTATTGCAGTTCTTCCGAAACATGGTTCAGGCACAGCTATAACGAAATTTCCTGGGGTTGCGAAATATTAACCTAGCTGGAGAAGAGACGGCATTTCAGTTTTTTCGTTCGACATACCCCACGTAGTCTTGAAGCGTCAAAAACTGGAATTCACAGTCCACAAATTTTACGACATGTACGCTAAATCACAGAAAACCTCTTCTCATTGTGCCAGGTGGCAACTGATAAGTTCAGCCGACATTTCTTTTTTGCAATATTGTGTGTTTTGTTTCTTCTTATGCTTTGTGCTGCCATAACAACTATAGTATAACGATAGAGTGGATGAACTGGTAAATGCCTGAGTATAAGGTTCTCGGTAAACCTCAACTGAAGTTATTACATGGTACATTATATGAGGTATGAATATTACTTGTCTTTTGTGGTGGATCAAGTATTAATCAAATCAAGGCGCATTTAATGGTACAAAATTATAGCCCTCTGAATGATTTTTGCACAAATGAATTAAACGATCCCTTGAAATCCATCAATATTTTAATATATCAGTAATTGGGTTGAGTGTAATTGTTTTCCTTCCTCTTCATTAAAATGTGGGATTAGAAATTCTATTGCAAGCATCCCAAATTCAGAAAAAAAGATTCTTGAAGGAATAGTGATAAATCTAGTCGCTTTGTATAAGGATTATTCGATATCAAGATCCTTCAAAATATTTATCTAGTAACAACCAACCCTTCCGTGATAGTAAGAAAACTATTGTGAATAATTGTAGACTTCGCAGCATTACAAGAAAGATAATAAGGAAAAGCACAAATAATCTATTATGCCATAAGCAAAATGAAAAAAAATCTCAATTTTTAATTAACTATATCCCCAATTTCCAGTTGTATTACAAAATGATTGCGCTATTTGCAAAAAGCTGATTTTTAGATTTGCTTGACAAATATTAACTGGTACAACATTCTTCCTCAATCCTTTTCTTTTTATCCACATCTTCTTTATTTCACATCTAATATTTTTCTATATAGGAAATACTATTTGGTAAGCTTTTTCTCAAATTGAAAATTGAATTTACAATGTTTTTAGTTTGACCCTTCTTACGCGATTGTTTAAATATTGAATCTGTTTTTTCCCCATCTCTGTACTTAGCCACCATGCTACTTGAGCAAAATCTTTCGAAATATTGTAATGAAAGAAAAGAATGTGATATTTAAGTTTATTAGTTCGTATATTAAATGAATAATAGTAATTCATCGTTCAAGAATGAAATTATGCATGCCTTTCAATGAACTCGCATGTTTTTATTGGACTCGAAATGGAAGCTCGAACCCAATATTGGGTTCGATCAAATATTGGGTACGGGATGTGAATCAATAAATGATGTGCCTTAAAAATGGATCTGGTAAATGTTTAAACATTCTTTCTTTAATATTGTACCACTTCTTGAAAAGCGATTACAATAGTATAGTGCCTTCCTCGTGATCTGCTCTAATTTAAAATTTACGTATTCCACTTTCACTGTCCTTCTTGCAACTTCAAAGCGTACAATTACCAGAAAATCAATTTTTTCTAAGCATGAAATTTATGGTTTTCATTTACGTTTATTTAATTGAAGAAATTCTTAACAGAGGAATTCTATTTTCACTCTTCATTTTTTTTGTTCAACTAAAGAAATGAATTTCGATTCGAATCCAATTATTTTATTCTATTTAGTTCCTATGCGCCTATTGAGACAAACCAGCTTCGGCAAATACACAGCTCAAACGTACAATCAATAAATCATTTTTTTTTATTATTTCGTGTGCTGAACTATTTATCTGAAAATTATTCTAGAAACTTCCATTTCAGTCTTTAGTTCAGTTAGCTTTACGAAATTTTATTTCTGCTAGGAAAACCATGAAATCGACTTGTTTCTAATGATAGTTTTTTTTGGAGTGTGAACTATAAGTTTTTAATAATCTTCAGTGAGTTTTTATATTGAATGGTCTTTTGCTGGATTTTTTGCGACGATTTTTTGTGACGCTTAAAATATGAAATACTATTTTAAATCCTGTAATAATAAAGATCTTAAACATTTGGAACATCAAATTGGGAAGTTAAATAAATTCGTAGATCAAGAGGTTAAGAGTAAATTCTATAATACATGAACTAAACCTAAAAATTCATTTTTTAGGGTTTGAATTTCAAATATTCAAATGTTTCAGATGCAATATTCGTATGAGACCCATATACATTTAGAATGAAACAAATCGCTATTTATATGTAACTCCACTATTGTATAATTCGGCTATATATTAGTTTCTTTTTAAATTTATCGCTATTGATAGATCCTGCAACTTATGGTACACTTGAGAATTTCTGTAAGAAGTGTTTATTCGAAATTCCCGATACTACGTCACTAGCAAAGATCAATCAATCTTAAAATTTCCGACATTCAAAGACTTAAGTATACGGTGTGAAGCATCGTTTTTGCATCGTTCAAAGGACCACCGAAAGAAAGTATAAATAGAATGATTAAAATCAAAAGTTTAATAAAAATGTCTTATTATAAACTGAAATTGAAATTCATTTTAAAGAGCTAATTTGAAACTTTTCAATTGTAGTCATGACATTGATATCTTAAAATTTTCCCTCTAATAGTAAGGGAAAAAATAGACTAAAGTAAAAAAATGTTAGAAAAGGCGGCAGAAATGACGTATAACTAAAACATCGCATCATATGAAGGAAATACTTTATAATTACCAGGGTTATAAATATATCGGGAATCGGATGAAATGGCTATGAAACGTATGAGCGCTTAACATGAAATAATTTTAGTGGTTTCCCATTTTTGGGGATTAATCCAACTGAATGTCTGAATTGGGTCAGATAGTGAATATGAAACTGAGACTAAGGGCCTTTCGAAATTTGTACCAATAACCGTATTTAGAAAAATTATTTAAATTGCTATAAGATCATTTAATACTTTAATAAAATTTTATTTTTAATTTTTTAATTAAATTTATTCTATTAAATACTTTATTGATAATTATTTTAATTCACTTTATTAATTATTAAATACATTTCTAGATTGCATTTTTTTTTTTTTTTTTTTTGTTCCAGGATGTAAAAATTGGAATCTACAATGCAGAATTGGGCTCGATTCTTGAATGCTCTATCCTGATCTTCTGAAGGAAAATGAATATGCCGTTTTCAATCCTGCTGTCGCCACTATTGAAAAAAAAGTGTCTTCAGGTTGTTGACTCTCAATTCTTTAATGTAAAGGCGCTATCTGTAAAAAGGCTTACCTGCTTTTTCATAATATCTGCTCATTTCGCAGTGATAATACTTACGTCAGTTTTTCTCGCATTAAAAAATATCAAGTAAGAAACACTATTTTGAAATTTGGTTTAAAACGGTTTCTCTAGTGTATTTGCAGACAGTTCTCTCTATTCTGTTTATAGCGGCAAAGGATGTTAAGTTCAAACTTTCTTGAATTACCCGAACAGTTCAAAGAATAGCATATGTTGCAAAACTTTTGCCTTATAAATATATTTCAAATAGACGAGTTGAAATCTTTCTAGAACTGAATTAAAATAACTGAATTATGATTCTGCCTTTCATAACGAATTTTTAAATAATCAAATTAGATCTGTGTAAATAATGATTAATAACTTGGTAAAATATTCAATTGTAATTTTTATACTCATTTGTAAATTCTTGAGTCATTTAAAAAAGATTTTCATCAACCATTCAATAAAAATTAATTTTTCTCCAAAACACGCTAGTTAAATCTAAACTACTTTTCTCTTGAGATATTTCCAGCTTTCCAGTGTTGATCTGAAACATTAAATCTAGTTTCACCTCTATCTCATATTCTGCAATTAATAATTGGAATATTCACATTTAATACTAGTCTATACAACTGCGTTTTCTAGTCTTTCATATATGGATTATGGTATAAAAATCTCCAAGTAATAAATATTAAATCTCTTTTTAAATACGGCATTTGATTCCTTAAATAACAAGTAATTGGTGAACATAAATTTAAAATAATTTAATTTTATCATGTTTGGAGTATCATGTTTGGGGTGAATCAAATAATACATGGAGAAATTGCTGAAATATTGAAATCGGAAAGAAATAGATAAATCAATGTATGAAATTTTAAGTGAGAAATTTTTTTAAACTTAAAAATAGATAAAATTCAAGTTCAAGTTTCGAAAATGAAAATATTTTAAGATGTCAGAATTATCTTCCTAAATTGTTACTTATTAATTTTATAAAATTAGGAGATACCTGCTATCACCATTAAGCTTCTCGGAAACTGTGCAAGATGTAGTGGGGAGTTACAACTCGCTTAGGAATCAAATAAACTGAAACACGGCTGAAAATATTCTTTCTGTACCTAAAATATTTATTGCTAAAATTGTGAAATGCCCAATTTAAATCAATTACTTGGAAACAGCAATTGCTTAAAAAACCGCGTTTCCTTTTTAAGTCGTAATCATGCTGTTCAAGTTGAGCAAATCGAGGATTTTATCGTCGCTCTAGGAGTTGTTTCCGTTATATGCGTGCAATGCGATGAAAATAAGCTAGAAGTATCTTGAAGGGAAATTTGCAGGAATTTTCCAATTACATACTTGAAAATGATTTCAAATGCAAAAGTGAAAGTTTAGACCGAATCAAGGAACCCATGAAGACCAAGGTTGTTGCTTTGGAATCTTGCATATATCCAGTTCACACCATTTGATTATTAGAGGTGTCATTTTGGATTCTGGATATTTCAGTAACGAGGGGGAGGGGGATAAATATTAAAAAGGAATAAGAATTTCGCATTTTTTCGGAAGCTTCTCCATATATTCTAATAAGAAGTGAATTATTTCAACATTTGAGAGGAATTAACAAAAAGTTAGGGCCAGAATTCTGTTATTTCTCATTATCCTATACATTCCGGTGCACTTTTAAACTACATTTAATTAAAAACTTAAATTCCGCCGAGTCCATGTAATTTGCAATACTTTTTGTCAATACTACATCATAATGTATCAACTGGCAATGTTAACCCCATATATGAAGCATAAAAACTTTTGAACAGTATTCGACGACTTCATTTTCCTGCAATTATTCTTTTACTCAGATTATTTTTATTCAGATGCATGGAATATTTTTAACCACTTCTGCGGCCATTCGTTAAACTATAGAGAAATTCACGATGAATTACTTTGAAAAGAGTATTGCAGTAGTAGATTAATTTGAATGCAGATTTATACGGAATGCTTTTGTATATATATATTTTTTAGATACTCCTGAAAATACAACGATATTTGTTGAATATGACTTAAACTTTTGCTACTTTTCCAGAGTAATTCTTAAATTCAAATTTTTTTTCTCAGTATAATGAATGTTAAACTAGCATTTTTATTATTATGCATTTATGTTCATTTGGTATGTTTTGCGGTTTGATTCAATTTTTTTAACTGTTAGAAAAATATAAAATTTTATGAATTCAATGATGCCAATGCATTAGCACAAGTAAATGAAATCAATATGCTATATGATATTTTATAAGAAGTGCTAAATTTGCCTAATTTTTAAAACATTTTCATGCAAAATTTGACATTTATGGATCCAATTCGCACATTTGTATTTTAAAAGATCTCAATGCAAAAATTAATATTTCTTCCAACATACATAAACCTCTGGGTGATTAAGCAAAATTCGTCCGTAAATGCTGGAATTTTCAATTCCATATATCTTATACCATTCTTCATGTTAAAATTGGCCTTTTGGAGAGAAGTATATATTTTCGAAATTTCGATCAAGGATGAAGAATGGTAATTGCTTGAATGATGTGCTACCAATGTACTGAGTAGAAATGCGAGACTAATTTGGGAGTGAGATATGGGAATAAATGAGAAATTTGGAGAAGTGGAACCTGGGGCATTGTATAGAGAAAGTGTTTCGTGGCGAAATGAATTATTTTCATAGTGGTATGTTCCCGTGCTAAGACTGTCTAATGAGAAATGTATGATGACGTATTTTTTATACAAATAAAAGATTGCAATTCATAGTTTGTGTTTGCTAAGATTGTGGGCCGATGTGGTGTGAGGTGTGTGGGGAAAGAAAAACATTTAAACGTGTGGAGGCTGAATTGATATTTTATGTGGAAATTGAGTGAGGTGTATAATAAAAGTGTGTGATTAGACAATGTGTGGGTAGTAACTAATGTATGCTTGAATATTTAGTGGAAGTCTCGGTCGTTTAGTTAAGGTCGCATGCGTAATGAATGGCGTTTATTGTATCAAGCTGTATATGTTAATGAGTGCCGAGCCATTATATCCGGCTGTCTGTTGGTAATGTGTGGCGTGTCGTTATATAGGAGCCGTGCATGGGTAGTGAGTGAGGTGTCTGGCGTCGTCTTGGGGCCGCGTGTGGGTAATGAGTAAGTGAGGTGTCCGGGGGCCGCGTGTGGGTAGTGAGTGAGTGAGTGAGTGAGGAGTCTGGCGTCGTCTTACGGAGGTGTGTGGGTAATGAGTGAGTGAGTGAGGTGTCTTGCGGAGGTGTGTGGGTAATGAGTGAGGTGTCTGGCGTCGTCTTGGGGCCGTGTATGGGTAGTGTGTGTGAGTGAGGTGTCCTTGGGGCCGTGT
>JAPMOR010071052.1:321603-349487 GCA_026543865.1 Argiope aurantia
GTGTGGGTAATGAGTGTGTGAGTGAGGTGTCCTTGGGGCCGTGTGTGGGTAATGAGTGAGTTAGGTATCTGGCATCATCTTTTGGAGCCGAGTGTAAGTGAGGAATAAGCGGTTTGGTTGAAATATTCATCTGAAGTAGATAATATTTGAATTATATCTGAAAAGTTTCTGTATAAAATTTGTAAACAATGTGTGGCAAAGTGGAAAAACTTGATGATAACAAGTAATTTTTTTTTTTTGATTTAGTTTAGAGGAGGAAAGAACAAAAAATCAGGGGAGAGACGGGGCATGTTTAAGTTAGGAGTGAAAAATGCTTGGATTACCTAATCAGAGTTTAATTCTTCCCAAACAGCATGGCTGCAAGTGTAATTTTGATTCTTGTTTGAATGGTGTCTATAAATTTGGGGATCATTGGGTAATTACAGAATAAAGGAATAGTGGAAGTGAAATAATTGCCGCAAAATGAAGAATGTGGATCATCATGGAGTATTACAGAATAATTTTCCTCGTAGGGAACTAAATGATAACGAAGTTAGAAGTTAGTAAATAGTGAAAAAATACGAATTTGTCTTAATTTTGCGTATTTAGAATTTTAAAATTTATAATTTCACTTTTACCCAAATGTAATTTGAATCTGCACTTGACTGTATAGAGTAATGATATGTAACAATTCTTTTTTAGATTACGTTTAATTTCTTTCTCAAATGTTGAAATAATCGGCTTCTTGATTGAAAGGTATTGAGGAGTACCCGACGAAATATGAAATTCTATTTTTCTTTTAATATTCATGCTCCTTTATTTCTAAAATAACCCAAAACCAAAATATCTATTATCGAATGATATGAACTCGATATATGCAAGTTAAAAACACCAACTTTCTTCATTGGTTCAATTGATTCAGTTAAAACTTTCATAATTTCATTAGAAATCATTTTCAAATATGCGATTGGAAAAAGATACAGATTTACCTTCTAGTTACTGCTTCATCGCATTGCATCTGGAAAAATTCCAAGTAAGTGATAAAATCCTCGATTTGCACAACTTTCACAGATCATTGTTATTTTGATAATTTAAAAAAAAATGCTGCTTTTTAGCAATTCGTTTTCGATTGATTTAAAGTTGCTTTTCATCATTTTAGAAATGTGTACTTTATATTCCGAAAAAATATCTTCAGCTGTATTTGTTTGATTTCCAATCGAATTGTAACGACCGAGTAATACCTAAACCTTCATTCATGTTGCCAGCGGCTCGTTTGAAGGAGAAACTTGATTGGGGATACTTGTTTTATAGCTTTAGGAGAAACTAATAAAAATCAAAATAATTGGGTATTCTAACTATTTTATATTTGATACTATTTCTATATTTAATTATAATTGGAAGTAATTTATGTCCTAGATTAAAGCAGATGTGTTTTACAGACTCTATATAATTGATTGTGCCTCAAAAATAAATGATAAATTCAATATGGGAGTTATTGTTTTATCACCTAGTCTTAACTGATAACTTGACAACCACCATAAAAAAAATTGGGCAATAAATATAATTCGTTTCCTTTAGCTGATGAAACGCAGGCTTTATTCCACATTAAACATTTCCCTGCCTTTTGAATTCAATTTGTCTTTGATTGCTGCAGTTTTTAATATCTAAAAAAATGTTGGTATTCTTCTGTAATTTATTGTAGATTATGAAAATTCTAAATATACCTTAAGAAAATCGCACCCATCGTGTCAAATGTAGATAAATGAACCCTTTGTTAAATATCAATATTCATTCAAAATCAATTTTAACAATTCTCCGATTTTTCTTTTTCATCATCTTTCTTTGCATTGGAATTGGACAATTCACCCTTGTGCTTCGATGCATTAAAATCCCTCAATGCATTTTCCTTAAAAGCATTACAAGAATTTTCCTCCCTTTCCTAAACTTAATATTTTCACTTTGGTCACTTTCAAGTACATTGAAAATACACAGGTACACCTCGAATCCTCGTCTATTCGATTCAAATTAGATTCTAGCTTTAAACAATCCGAATTTCTCAGAGTATTCTAAACGAGAATGTTCAAATAGAAAGAATGGTTTGCTCGTTTCTGAATTGTTAAATATAAGGTCAGAAGATTTTTTTGAACTGGTGCTGATTAATGAGCATATTTCTGCAGAAGGTACGGTGATGTTCGTCATTTGCACATTTTCTCAAATATATGGCGTCACTCTTCATTTATGAAAGAATTCCTGCTTGGATATTAAATCCCTTTGCGCAGATTCAATCGACAACATTTATAATGGATGAGAAAGAAGATATTATCTCAGATGGTATTGAAATTTTAATGGTAAGTAGATGAATTATAATACTTGGTACCTCATACATGTAAATATTTTTAGAATAACAACAAGGTATTGAAAACGTTGAAGCGCTTAGTAGATATCTTGAAATAGAGATCAATAAAATCACTATTTTTAATCAATATCGGTTCGTATTAGATGCATTTTCCATAACTATTCGCAAATTTATAACTCATTTGTGTATCAATTATCAACTTAAACTTTATATCGTACATATGTCGATTTTCAGAATTGGTTAGACCCTTAACTCTTTTGGGTGACTCCTTTATTTTAGAATTATACTATCCTACTCATTTATCCCTAAATCTATAGAATAGTTATGTTTATTGAATAAATGTAAATTTTCTATCTTAAATTTAAAAGACAATGATATGAATGAAAGTTATGAATTTATATGAATAAACTATGTTTAAGATATGAATTCTTGAAATTATACCTTTAAATTATATAATTAAAACAAAACCTAAATATTCGTTCATCGCTTCAAAGCTGAATATAAGTTTTGAAAAGTTTTAATTAAATACCTGCATGATTTCCGGAATACTCAGAACTGAGAAAGATTAAATATTTCTGATCATACAGTATCTTGGTACTAAAAGATTTTATGGTATTTAGAATTCTCGTTTGATAACTTTTGTCCTTTAAGCCTACTAATGAGCATCTAATATGTAATCTACTCTTGAACATTCGCGGAACAATCAAATGTTCTGTCGAATTTTTGATGGAAAAGCATGGAACCTCTTGAATACCATAGACTAATTTTTATTTCATTCACTTTCCTCTATGGGATAAGAAATGCAATGATTCAGGTTTCAGATGTATTTCAATTACAAACATAAATTAATGATCGCATCTATAAATACAGTTAAATTATCCACTTCTTTTTGAATAACTTTCAGATTTGATATGTAGTATAATAATGGTCACTTTTGTTTCTTCATAGATGTTCAAACCACAGTAGATCTTTTGAACTGAGTATGGAGGTTTTCATCTTAAACAAATTTCAGAAATCAAATATTCTGCCAACTTGAACACAAAATGCTGCAATGCTAACAAATACATACTTTGAAGTGTGGAAATGGATTGCTCCGGATCATCCGTGTTCTTTCTATGGAAATATTTTGAAAAGCAGCGATTCTTTTGCCACCATTTCAAGAACAATTATGCTAAAGATTCCTACTTTAGGTGATAATTGCACTTCCCACACGAGCTACCGAAAGACTTAATTTTCCATCTTTGCCCAACCAGAGAAGATAGTTGATCGTCTACATTCAAGACATTTTCTTTGTATGTTTTCTCCTATATTAAAGCATTCTGTAATAATTACTTCTAAAGAGGGGAAAATATTATGTTGTTGCAAGTTTATAATTGTAAGTTGTTATAACAATTTTTTTCTTGGAAAGGATGAAGAAAGTTTCAGGGACTTTGTAACTAGCAACTGAGTGATCTGCAATTTCAGATTTAGTTTTACGTAACTTTTTAAAAACTCTTGTTACAGAAACTTGAAATTGTTTGTAGGTTTGGATGCAATGTTGAATAATTATAAATTGTTTTTGTATAGTGTAATATGCATAAATTCATCTAGTCTTCATAATGTGTTTAATCTGTATTTATTCTCGAAATTATTGCTAAAAATTCTTTCAAAATAACTGTTTCTGAAAACTTAGTGTGGATAACTATTCACTTTCACATGTATATCTGTGATCTAGTGTTAAATGCTCAGTAAGGAAGCTATATATCCGTGTTAAATTATTTTTTATATTAATGATTACCGATTCTATCTTAAGATCAATTTTCCTTCCCAGCATGATTGTCATTTTGTTTCTGGGCATAAATGTCAAATCAGCATTTTCATCTTTGCACTTGAAACCTATAAGTAGATTTTTTAATCAACTCATATGCATAAATCTTGGAAATCCAAAATTTAAATTTCAAAGTTGGCGTTTTTTGTGTGAATATCAATATTTAGTTACTTATCCAGTAGCTATGAAGAATCTTAAAGGTGGAGGATAAAATTCTGCCTTTATGCATGTCTCTTCCATAAGCAAAAAGAAAAGATTTAGCTTACGAATTCTAATTGTGATTGAAGCAGAATAGGCAGAAGCATATAGAAGTCTGCAGAGAAATTCCATGTCAAAAGCAAAGATATGATTTTGCTTTCTAAATTGGGATTAGAATGCGAATTAAATTCTTCTAATATTTTCGTAACTGTCCAATACTAATTGCGAAAAATGTGCAAATTTTATGAAAGTTTTTAAACATTTTAAATTTGCAATTCAAATTAAAGTCTCAACCATATTGGTAATTGACCAAATCATGCTCTAAAGACATTCTAATAAACATTAGAGCTTTAAATTTGCCTTGTATTGAATTTTCTTTTTAATACTTTATTTAGTTTACCGTAATTAATCTTTATTTTAACCGTATTTGATCAAGAAATATTCGCCCTTGTGAATGCTGTACAGATGACTAGATTTAAACTCGGCTCATCAAAATTTAAAGGCAAAGGATATATATCTATTCACTGAGATATTCCTAGAAATAAAGCTAAAAAAATCTGTTGGAGACTCAACAATCGTTTTAGACGCGTCATCGAACTTTTTCGAGCATTTAAAAGTCAATTCAACTCCGACACCTCAACTTTAGAACCATAACTGATCATTGGTTTCCTCTGCCATCTTCATGATAATGGTGTATGAACTTCACCTTCCTGCCTGTCGTTATTCTGTCATTAGTTTATCCTGTGGATTTCTGACTGTATTTGATTCTGTATCTAAAATCAGCTATGCGTTGGTCTACTGTAAATGTTTGACAAGTTTTGGCTTTGCACCATTAAAAGCCACCTACATGAAACGATTTACTCAGCCCATGCTTTGACTGGAATAATTTGCATTTGAATTGTGTATTAACAAATATGTTTAATTTTAGGAACGTTCAACTGCATTACTGAATTTAGTAAATTTCTGATTTAAATTATCTTAATTATTTCGCTTTTTATTTCCAAAGGAAGTTTTTCTCAATTTTGTTAAATACTAGTTAATGGTTATCTATTGCTAGCACAACTTGCAACTTAAATTGTTCATATTAAAAATTTTAAGATGTTTTCTTTAAAAATTAATTTTAAGTTTCCAAAATGTTTTTCTGATTATTTAAAACTATTGCAGGAATTGTCCATTTATTGCATCCTTCTAAATTTAAATTTTGATTTTTAATTTATTTAATAATTAGGTTAATTTATAAATTTTTTGAATTTTAAATAAATTTAACTTTTTTAAAACTAATAAATTATAAGAATTATTCTGAAAGACTTCGATTCTAAACCTGAAATATTTTAAGCCTTAATTTTTTTTTTGTTTCCTTCATTGTAAAATGTTTTCGCGCACATCCGATTGGCTTAGCCGGCAAGTCAATCAGACATTTTAATTTTAGAAAAACTTATTGATCGCCATGCTTGATCACCATGGGGATCGATAAGTTTCTCTTTAAAAATTAGTAAAATTTTGGAAAATTTAATTTCAAGCAAATAGCCTCTTTAATTAAAAAGAGCATTGCTTCATTTCTAGAGATACTGAGTGGATCCAGTAAATAAAAAGTAGTTTCTATAAATATTATTTTATATTAAAATAGCTTAATATTCTGAATTTACTTTTGTTTTTGATGTGTATTAAGTTCAAGAATATTGTATAAATATTCTTATCAAAATTTAAAATTTTTTTTATTAAATTCTTTAATTTACAAAAGTGAATTTCAAGCAATTCTGAACCTTGCTCAATATGTGACTGTTTCAATAAATTTGTTATACAATTTAGCTTTTAATGATAAAGAGGATTTCAAAAGTTTGAGAAATAACTGGAAACAATTGTTTCGAATTTATTAGTTTTATTGATAAAATTAAGTAATTTATATATCTTTTCATAATTTTGAATTTATTAGTAAGAAATGGGTCAACTCCTAAAACTGAGTGAAATTTCAAAATACTCCATGTGTATTAAAGCATAGTTATCATTTTCAATTTGTATTCTTGTTTTGTGTCGTGTTATGCATGTTAAGATAACTTTTAAAATTTTCAATTGTAACACTTTGTATATTGTGTAGAAGCTTTAAAAATTTTGGTTGTGAAGATTCAATATTTGATAAATTTATTGTGAAACATCAATATAATTGATTTTCCAACATAAGTTTTATTTACAAATTAATAAAAGAGCTTTTTAAAATCATGAGTGATCTGTGCTATTTTATAGTGTAGATATTCATAGTATTGAGTGACTCTACAGTCTACTTTAAAAAAAAAAAAGACAATGTTTGCGTTGAGACTATTAAATTTCATTAACAAATATTTTAATAAAATTAAAATCCAACTAAGCTCTATTTTTAGGACTTAAAGGTAGTTTGGTTCGTTTCATGTTTGTTAAGAAAATTATAATTACTTTTTGTTTACATTATGCTATATTCATTTTGAAAATTTGCGCCCTTTTGATACTCGTAGATAATACTCGATTTTAGTTTTCAGAACTGGATTATCAATTTAAACTTTATCACGTATTATAATATCGATTTTCAGAATTCGTTAACCCCTTATCTGTTTTGGCCCGCTCCATTAATTTCGGGATTGTACTATCCTACTCATTTATCATAATCTATAAATTACTTGTTTGCCAATTACATGTTAATTTTGTATCTTAAATTAAAAATATATTATGAATCGGATATGAATTTATATGAATAAATTATACTTAAGATGTGAATCTTTAAAATTATATCTTTTGAATACGATTTTTAAAAATTGAATATTCGGTCATCGCTTTAAAATTGAATACAAGTTTGGAGAGTTATAATTAAATGCTTGTATATATGCCAGACTTTTAACCCCACAAGTACAACCCCATTAATACTTATAATAATAATAATCGAAATAAAATTTAAACTTTTTACAACATTAATATTTTTTTAAACATGTTCATTTTTAACATTCTATTACACAAGATTTTTCATATTTTTAAATTATATATTTATTAGTTTTGGTATTTCATTATATATTTTTGGTGTTTTATCAAATACGAGATCTTGTGAATGTATTTTATGCAGTATACCATGCTTTACGTAAGTTGAATGTTTTAGTCTTACGAAAAGAAAGGAAATGTATTTTTGTCTCTTAAATTTAAGTTCAATAATTTGTCTTTATAAAACATGTTTTAGTCTCAATGTCGAGAAATAGTTAATAAACTTTCTTGATTGATTTCCTTTTGTTCGATTTATTTTTTAAGTTTATTTGAGTTAATTATAAATTAGAATTTGGAACATAATTTTATATTCTCTGAATTTTATTTTTATATATCCATTGCTATGTTTTAACTTAATTATACGCAATTTATTTAAAATGCGCTTTAAAGATTGTTAAAATAATCGAACCACTTTGGGAACGCTTATAATAAAACAAATTTTTTAAAGTAAAAACGAGATTTACTTAAGAATTAAACTATTTCATCAATGTTACTATCGCAATTAAAGCAATTAAGTAACCAAGTGGATCGATGGGCACATGAGTTAAAATTACCGTTTGATATATTCGCAAACATCGATATATATTCGATAATATATTCGTCTCCAATAAAGTTACCTGACTTTTGTATTAAAGCGTTTAGTTATGAAGTACCTTGACTGTTCCGACTGGAAAAAGCGGGTATAGCAAAGGACCTTGCAAAAAATAAGGCTTGTTTTTTGCTGTGGGATTTATAGCTAATAAATTTCATGAAATATTCAAAAGCATTTTTTAACAAGTCTGTTGTAACAAAATCCGCAACGTTTTGTGAAAATATATGTCAATAAAAGTTAAGGATTCTTTTTAAAATTTATTTGCTTTCTTAAATAAATGTGTCTATTTAAATATTAAATGTTCGTCTTAATTTTCAGCTCTACAAATTTATTACTAGTCTTTTGAAAGTTATTTAATGGCCCGGTCCGCTGACGCAACATTGCATTAAAAAAAGTATATAATACTTAGAATTTCCAATCAGTAATAATTAGAGGTTATTTGTCTTAGTGGTTCATAGAAAACGTTGCACTGAACAACAACAAAAAAAAATTTTTTTTATCCAATTTGAGTAAACGATTTGCCGATTGATGTCCAAGTACTTCAAATAATTTGAAACTTGAAATGCTATTGACCAGGCATTTAAATGAGGTTTAGTGTTCAACTTCAGCTAGTTTTGAAATTATTTATTGCGAACAAGACTTTTATATGAAGCTATTTAGAATGCCAAGAAAGACAACTAATTTCATTGCTTTTGTTCTATGCGAGTTCTAGAATTCGGGCATAAAATTTAAAAGCTGCCGAAAACACTTTCCGACATCACTTGGAATAGCGCTTAATAATATGAAAAAGGACAATTTATGTTCATTATAACTAACCGTTATAATGAAAAAAAAATGCTTCAACTCTTCCCAATTAAGTCAAGTTATGTAATTCTGGAAGGCTATCCCAAAATTTGCTTACAAGTTCCTTTAGATCCTAAAAAACACTAATTGTACTGTTGTAGTTCGGGAGTTCCAGCTCAAGTTTCGTCATCATCTGAACACGGTACATCCTTTGGGGGACGTATCTCGTAATATCTGTCAAGTTGCTTCCTAATGGTATGTAAATACAATTAAATTAGTTCAATCCAAGACTTAAGAATTTATTTGCTAGCTTAGCATATATCCGGTGAAAAAGGCTTATTCATATCGTATGGTATAAGCTAAATATTCCCCGATATTTTGCTTCACTTGCATTTTATCGCAACTTCATTACTCATTGTTTCATTTTTTTTTTGAAGGAAATTGTTGTAGTTTAAAATTCTTCGACTACAATAATACAATCTACTTTCAACCAGCCAAAAATTTATTGTGCTCTGTATCGTTCTGTATGTGATAATTTTTTGCACTATGTTCTCACTGCTGCAGGTCTTAATGACTTAATAGTTGACTTACACGCGGTCTTCAGGATTTGAACTTTCCCAAACGTCCATATTTATTAAACACGTACGGAGGTGCGTGTGTTTTCGACTTGGGTTGGTAGTATTAAAGTTTTGGAGGAAACATGCTAACTTCAAAGTATACTTTTCTGTATGATTCAAAATGATGAAGTTTATCCAATTTATGTCCTGTTTTGATGATGCAAGAATGTTGGTTTTACTACATTGTCTAAATCTTCCAGTATATTTGTAAAATTAGGATCTGCACAATTTATTATTTCTTAAATTTGAATTTAAATACAATACTTATAGGAATAAAAACGGGTAGTTTTGATAAAATAAATGAATATTTTATAAAATTTGGCATTCTGAAATATGGAAGATATGTTTCAATATGAATATTAAAAAAAATATTGTGCTAAAATAAAAACAGGCTTATCAGATATACGATACTTATATACATATTTTGTAATGTATAATATACTCTGAATTTTTTTTTCTACTTAAATTTGAAACAATGCATTTGAAACCAAAGAAAAAATGGACTCAAGGAGTAGAATTTTATGGCACCCTCCATTTAATTTTTTTTAAATGTTAGTTCATGAACCTTGGAATTTCAAAACTTGATATAATATGTTTTCGAGAACGGAGAAAGGTTTATTTTATGAATCTAAAGTTAGATTTTTCTATTGCAGAAAAACGAATGCCTCGGATGCTTTAAGATTCTTTTGATTCTTAAGAACTTTGGTGAAGAAATTAATTTTATCAAATGAGTATTCTCATTTGATAAATTTTATATTAAATGAATTTCAAAGCATTTAATTTCGAAAAATTACAGTTCAGTGGTTTTTCTGGTTCTTAGATTTACAAAACGAAAAAGAACATTTCTTTTATTGCAGTTCTTCCGAAACATGGTTTAGGCATAGCTATAAAGAGATTTCCTGGGGTTGCGAGATAGTAACCTAGCTGGAGAAGACGGCACTTCAATTTTTACGTTCGGCATACCCCACCTAGTCTTGAAGCGTCAAAAACTGGAATTCACAGTCCACAAATTTTACGACGGGTCCGCCCAATCCAAGAAAATCTTTTCACTCTGTGCGAGCTAGCAGCGGATAAGTTCAGGCGATTTTTTTTTTTTTGTGATATTCCATGCTTTGTTTCTTTTTATATTTTGTGTTGCCATAACAGCTATGATATAACTCTAGAATGTGTAAAATGCCTGAGTATAGTGTTCTCGGGGAACCTCCACCGAAGTTATTACACGATAACGTTATAGGAGGCATGAATACTGGTTTTTTCTGCCCTTCATGGTTAAAGTATTAATCGAATCAATGCCGTATCGAATGGTAGAAAATTAAATTATAGCACTCTGAATAATTTCTACACATATGAATCAAACGATCCTTTGAAATCCGTTAACAATATTTTAATATTTCAGTAATGGTGTTGAGTATAATTTTTTATTCCATCAGCTGCATTAAAATTAAGGATTAGAAATTCTATGGAATGCATTACAAATTATTCTTGAGAAAGGAGATTCTTAAAAAATGAATAGTGACAAATCTAGTCGCCCTTTAGACTGACAATACGATATCAAGATCCTTTAAAAAATTTTCTTTCTTGTAACCATTCTTTACACAAAATTATCAAAAGTCATAAATAAATAAATATCCCAGCATCGCAAAAAAGAAACGGAAAAATTGCGCAAGTAATCTATGCCAGTCAGTCCCTCCCCCCCCCCCCCCTCATTTTGCCTGTTATGGGCTCTTTCTCAGTTTTCAGTGAGAAAATACCGATTTTTCAGTTGCATTACGAAACGATTGCGCTATTGGCAAGAGACGCAGAGGTATTTTTACACAAGTGTCGTCCTTGTCATCTGATCGCGGTTCAAAATTATGAGGTCCTTCGCAAAAATAGCCCTAGTTGCTTTAAAACGGGACGTTAATATAACTAAACTTAACTGAATTTTTACATTTGCTTAATAAATATTAACTGGAACATTGATTATATAATTAAGACAATATTAAGCTCTACCCCTCCCCCCCCCCCCCAATTCTTAATACTTTTTTCACTATGCCAAGGTAAGTCAACCATCTAACTCTCCGACCCGCCTCGAAGGCACACGGATTTAAACCATAAAACTGAATGGCCGGATCGCTGCAACAGCAATTGGCGGGAACTGTGGTTGAGTCCTAAGGGCCGTCACCGGCCACGGTACAATCCTCCCCGAAAAAAGTACATCCCGTCATCGATGGAAGGAGTCAGATCCCCCATCTATTAGTGTACCCTCCAGGATGGCGAGATCCAACCACCATGCCGGAAGCATCTCATCCTCATTTCGAGGTGCCCCCCGGGGGTTACTATACCAAGGTAAAAAAAAAAAAACCATAACGTTTATTAGGCCTCCGTATCTGGAAAACCTTTACTATGATTTGGATTCAAAACGGCGGTTTCGCAACGCCACAATTGGCACTTTTAAATTTCAAATCGGTTTTAGATGACATAGGATTTATTGTTTAAGATAGTTTAATTGTAATGTTCCGAATATATTTGCTTGTCTACACATATTAATTATATAAAGAATAAATATGGTATTGAAGTAAACCAAAATGTGTACATTATGTGCAATCTAACAGTTTCAAGATCACTTTGATCAACAGAAAAGCCACATGGACTTTATAAGAACGAAAACGAAAATTTACAGTACAGTTCCTTGAATTCTCGGATTTTTAATTTTGTTTAAAGGCACCAACGTAATTCAATACGGTCAAGTAAATGAAATTTTAAATTTATAATTGAAACAAGAGTTATTTCTATCATTCCATTCTGAATTTTGTACATTCTTTCAGAGGACAGAGTTCTTAATAATTTCCTATAATAAAGCATTTCCTTCTTGATGATTAGAACTTCAAATTCCTTTCAGAAGAGAGATTTGTAATTAGCAACTCGATGCACACACATTGTCTTTTTCAAAGCATCAGGAGACTTTGCAATATACCGAAATAATATGCCTCATATTTCACTCAGAATCTGATGTGTTCTTTTTCTCCTGCAAAAAAGGAACTCATTCCAGCCTTAAGTGGAACTAATTCGAAGGACAAAAGTTTTCTGAAAAGTTACGGTCGCAGTTACCCCCTGTGTAACACGAAGACCGCAATTACAACACCTCTCGTGGCTCTAAATTGCCCCGCCATCCGGCGTGATTTAGGCACCTTGCAGTCGCTGCTGCCCTGTCACCTCGACGGTTCCAGTTATAAATTAGCGTTAACGACGAATACGAGTGCAGAAAAGGAACAAAGGAACACGGAAATTGCGCGCCAACCCTTTTCGGGCGAGAGCATGTTAACAAGCTGCGCCAACTTTGGAGCTAAATTAGGCGAAGGTAATTTATAAGTTCCCGAATAATAGCGTGCCTACCCTGGTAGCAAAGTCGCTATTTTTTTTTTCACTCTTTCTTTGTTTCTCTTTCTTTTGAAAAGTGGGAAAAAGTAGTCTTTCAGGCTCTTTCAATGGCTGCAGAAGTTTCATATCGGAAAATTCCATTTTACCGTATCTCGTAAATTTCTCGTCCGTCTCAATTTTGACGTTGGAGTGACACTAGAGTCTGAATTATTCGTTTCGATAATGAAAATTTTTTGGTAAAGTCATTGTTCTTCGGATCCTTAATTGTTTTAGACTGAATGGTAGATTCTGATGCAGGTGCCTTTATTTTATTAAAAAGCGTCATTTGAAAGAGGACAGTGTGTGAAATTTATGACTAGTTTACTGAAAATGATGATGTATTAATACTCTTAGTGCAACGGTGCTTGTTTTCTTTCAACACATGCTTTCGTTTTGTAATCTATCATTTGTAGAAGAATGGTGAAAACATGTATACTGAAATGGCGCGAAACAATAACTAAAATAGTCTTACATTTTTTCTTCATTTTGTTATTGAATATTCGTGTATTTACTGAAGCGTGTTTTAAATTACGGTATTTAAAAAAATCTTTAAATGTACGTTGGAACAAAAGAGCTTCCTACTTTATTTTTCATTTGATAATAATGTAAGATTTATTAAATATTTCATTTATTCAAACTTTAAATTCCATTCTATAATTGATAATCTAAAAAAATATATCTTGCATGCTTTATTGGAGCAATGTATTAAAGAAATTCCTTATACAAATGCTATTCATGGTGTAATGGCTCTCATAATATAAATTCTAACAAAATTATTTACATCTTAAAAATCTCCATTGATATTGGTCACTACAACCTGAAAATGTACCTTGTTCACAAGTATAGATTTCTAGATAACACTTTGCCCATGGTTGTGAATAAAATAGCTTAAGTCGTTTTTAGAAATTGGTAGGGGTTGTAAAATTTTGTTTTATCCACAATTCCTTTATAAATTAAAATAGCAAAATAATTAAAACGAGCACTTTCCTTCCACATCATAACGAGTTTTTTGTATTGAAAGGTTTTTCAATAATAGTCTGAAAAGTGGTCTTCTCTCACCCTACCCCAATTTCAGAATTTTAAAACTATATTTACGAACCTTTCAGCGAAGATCTCATAATTTGAATCCTATTAAACCTTAATATCTCTTACTCTTACTAAATTATGGATGGAAAGGAAAACTTATATTTCTGAATTAAAGAAATGCTTCCACTTACCATCAAACCGATGGACAGCCTTTTTAATAAATATCCTCGCGATATCGTCCGGTATTCTGAATTTTGTACATGGCCGAAAATATTCATTCAGTATTCTTGAACATCTTGTGCTATTATGGCGTCCATAAAATTCTTAAACAATTGTGTTTTACATGGGATTTTGAGGCTTCCATCGATAAGTCTCTATATCGTCACATAAAGTGTTTGCATTGGCAACCAGCCCGGTCAAAGGGCCGCTGTGCATGGGTATCTGTAGTGCATCAAGTAATTCCGCAAATGGGGTAAAACATCTTCCCGTTGGTCCAATGTAAAATTTGGAAAGCTGGTGCCTTATCATCAGAATTGAAAGAACTTTAAGATCCATACCAAAATAGTCATCGTGCAGTTTCAAAGAGGAACATTATTATACTTGCAACTAGACTAGATTGTTTGAGAATTGCTTTGGAAAAACTATTGTTATTTTTAAAAATAGACTGCTTAACGAAACTTGATGTATTAAGACTAAGTTCAGTATCGTTATGGAAAAGTAAAATTTCTATCTCTAGTTATGCGACATTAAGTATTTCTATAAGTATTTCTATACGGGAACGTAACGGGACATAAGTATTTCTATACGGGAACAGTTCTCTATTATCCGATGATAAGCACAACCATTGAGTCAGTAACACGCTTTTCAAATTTCCAACCAGTGGGAGAATATTGACGGTTTTTACATGTCCGAGTCGTCCTACTTAATGGGTCTTCTTAAAATAAAATCTGGATTTTACAATGAAATTCTTTGCCTTGATGGGAGGGGGACTTATGTCTTCAAGATCGGGGAATCGGTGTATCTTGGTGTCCTGGAACTGAAGCCAATACTTCAGCTACCAGATTATCGCGTCCTTTTGAATTGGGAATGAAAGTATCAATGTCTTTTCCGAGAAATTGACAATAGTTGATCATAAAAAGCTTGCTTGATGATAATGACACCAGAATTATGTTATAAAAATTCTGTTAGATAAGTTTACTAATTTCATAATAAAAATGATATTCTCATTTTTTTTTCAGTTTTCTAGACATAAAGTCAAAGTTGAAGAGATGTAATTTAAAATTACTAAAAAATCTGCTTACATGCGAAAAAGATTTAAGCAAAGTCAGAATTTGATGAAAATGGTAAAAATGAGATTGAAAATAGGTTCAAATTTCGATGGTTGCTTTTATAGCATTAATTATTTTCTATCCATTTTCAAAGTATTTTTAAATGAGTTTAGTACTATAAATTCATCTAAATAGTTTATTTAAAGAATTTTAATTATTGAGACTATTGTATGGAAGACTGAGGGACTGAGAATTTAAGTAGAATGACGGTTGGTATTCTAAATTTCAGATTTCATTATCCTAAGAATCGAATAGCATTTGCAACATGATTTAATACAGCGTGGACTGGTATTACATTTGATAATTTTCTGATAAGCATTAGTAATGAAATATTAAGGATTTTACTAATTAAGGGTTGCAAAGTAGATAGACAAAAATATCCATCCTTAAACAGTAGTACTCTCCAAGAGGGCTTCAAGTTTCAACAGGACATTTTTTTAAGTACTTTTATACGAAAACAATATGTTCAATTCCATTCATTATCAGAGAGTGTAAGCTTTGGAATAATCAACGTCATCAGGGGCCTTCTTGCTGGATGGAAATGGAATTGAAAATCTTATTGAAATTGTAATTTCAAAGAAACTCTGCCATCCTGATTGTTGAGAAACTATTAACTGAAGAATTGGGCGATGATTTGTCATCAATAGCTGCATTATGCGTTTGTCATATTCTGTCCCGTTTTTATGTTTGTATTTTTACTTTTTTTTAATTCTATTCTATTAATATTTTTTCCTCTTTTTCTTTTTTTTGAACTATTTTTTTAAATTGATCTTATTTTCTAGTTTTTATTTTTTACTATTTGGTCCCATTGCTTGGCATTCTGAAGGGACTAAGTAAAAAGAAGCCGGCTGCCATCCTCAGAATTAGCACTTTGGTCATCTGCCATTTTCTTTTCCAATTGGATGGGAGGCTTCAGAGAGATTTAGGTTTGAAAGAGATTTAGATCTTATACTGTCCTTAAAAAATAAACATATTGGTATCTCTAATTACTAAACGGATAGTTCCATATTCATATGTATCCTTTATTTTATCAATACATATGTAATTGCCAGATAAATTACCAGCAATTAACAATAAATGTCATGGACTCTTGAAACGGATGGTAAAAATGTTTTATTGATTGACTACCCATCGATATGCCATTTCGAGTGTATATAAATTTAATAAACCTGAAAAAAGGAATAAGCTTGAATGACGTAGTTCGCTTTGTAATTCGTCCTCATAAAGAGTATACCTTTGTTAAATTTAGGATCAAATCTTCAAATATCTTTGGTTCAAACTTCAAAAGTTTGTCTGTTCATTATATATATATATATATAAATATAAATTGTTTGAAGGAAAATGCAGGTTTGAAGTATTGAGGAGACATTTCATATTTTTAAATTAATTTTAATATACATTCCGGGAAAGCAATTTATTTACAAGCAGACGCAGCGCGGTCCAAAAACAGAAGTGAGAAAGAAGAGCAAAAAGGGACGAACAAATGATCATTAGTCTTATATAAGATGGTATTTCCTGCCACGCGCCAATGGAATACATGCTTTGACCTTGAAAAGGGCAAAAGAAGTATCACTTTCATTTGATACGTACTTCATTGATACGTTTCATTAATTAAACTGAATGTGGAATTGGAAAGTGGAATTAGGGGAATATTTTTAAAATGAAGTTACTATTTGCTAAATTAAGATAAAATCTTGGAAATTGATTAAAATGAAATTAGAATTAAAATATCATTACATATATATATAAATTCACAAACGCATTAACAAAATTAAGGAATATTATTATGAGGAACTGAAGACAACAACAACAAGAACAAAAAAAAAAACCTGAGGTGGACTCACCAAAACTTTCTCCCATACTCTCTAATAAACTTGCCTGACCAGAAAATCCTTACATGACATTAGCTTAAAATAGTTACGAAATACTAACTTTTTTGCAGGAATTTTACTGAATCTAACATGTCATCCTTGGCAAGTTATTTGGCGATTAATCGATGGCATGCATTTAATAGCATCCAAAAATCGAATTTGTGTTTTAGACACATTTTTCTCAGCTGATTTAAGCAAAAATGTGACACAAAACTGCTTTTGTACTCACGAAATATCATTCCAAATTTCATATATTTGTCATTTTGTTTTTTTAACTATCATGTTTACATATTTCTGAAAATACAGACCGATTTACTCCAACCAGACCGACCAGGTGTCTACATCATTGATGTTAAATCAATGGTGTAGACACCTATCACTAATTAAATGACTTAGTGACAATGATTTTTAATGACCTAAAAATTAAAACAAATTTTTTCATTCTAGCTCTTTCTGCTTTATTATTGAGTTTTCCTATATTTGTACAGCCGGACTGACGGATTTCCTCTGAATAGATTTTACACACAATTTGGCAGAAATTTGCAAATTTAGTGTAAAGACTAAATTTCAGCAATCTAGCTCAAAGCGTTTTTGAGTTATCTTTGTCACATACAGACGGGCATTTTCCAAAAATGTATTTTTCGAACTCCTGGAATTCTAAAATGTGGAGATTCGTCAAAATCACTAGTTCGAATTATTATTATTTTTTTTTGACGATTACTATACTTCTTCTATACTACGTATAAGAGGAAGTAGAAAGGAGATATTAAAAAATTTTAGAACCCTGTTGGTGAAACCAAAAACATATATTTAATTTTCGTCACTACACGATACAACAAGCTCGTCATATTGTCAAAGTATATCAGAAAACAGATGGGAGGGGGTGGGTTATTCCCGCTGTTTTTATTTTTCTATATGTTAATGAAATGTGATTGTCATCGAATTCGAAGATACATACAAATTATAAAAGCAAAAAGATAATAGAAAATTTCAAAATATCTCACATTGTCAGACACTGTTATATGCAACACCACAAACTGCCTCACCCATCTTTACATTCAGAGAACATGTGTCTTCTTCCCTCCCACTTTATGTCCATGCTTAGCAGGGAACCTTACACCGCTTGTTACGACTGACGTTTTAATGTGCGAGTGTGGCACGCTTCCCGCTTTAAGCCGGACACGGCGGACCGTTCAAGAAAGACGGATCAGTGGGCATCAGTAATGAGCGGGGCCCTAATCCGATTATACGGCCCCCCTGCTGCTCATTGCGACACCACAATAATTCAATCCCACTTCAATGCCAAATCGATCACGAGGACACGTCAGAGAACATCCAATTCGTTTTAATAGGACATTGCTATTCGCATATTTAAGTGACGTGGTAACAGGAAATTATGAATATTGAAAGATTTTTGAATGCTGGTGGAAGTTTAATATTGGAAAAACAGCCAAGGAGCTCAATGACCACAGGGACATTTCATTGAGTTGAGCTTAAGTAAATGCTTCTTGAAACATAAATTATCTGTTGCATATCTGAAGCATAAATTACTATTAATATGCCTGTTACAGTTTTTTCGAATAAGTGTGTACAAGGATTAAAGCTTTATTTTTAGGCACCCCCATAATCATGAACAACTCTAAAAAGCAAAATCAAAATAATATTCCTCTTCTTGGTATCTTGGAAGATTGGATATGTGTCAGTAAGTTTCTTTTCCAGGTCATTTTATCCAGTTTTTCAAAACTTCATATTCCCTCACTATTTATAATAGTACATTTTGCAACTTTCCTCACTTGTAATTTTTTTTTCAATTTCGTTGTACGCTGAGATTTAGCTAAAAACAATTAATATTAAAATACTTTATTTCGAAAGCATGCGTAAGAGAAGCTATTTTTTTTTTGTAAAAAAAAATCATTTCTATTAAATTTATGCTTTTTAATCTTATTTTAACGCAGTTGAAATCTTAAATAATCATACTTCCATATTAATAGATTAAAGCTGGGGAGGCCAATATTCCAAGAGAAGAAGTTGGTCATCAAAGGCTGCTATTTCATCGATAAAATATTAATTAGAATACAATCTTGCTTCCAGCTTCCCCGTAATATTTTGGTAATAAAATGGTTAATATAATGTACTATCCAGTTAAATAAAAATTAAGATTAAATATCAAAAATATTTTAAATAAATTCAATTAAAGTAGTTCTTATTTAGAGGAAGAGTATGACTAAAATAATTACAAAAAGCAATTTTTTCATTTTTCTTTTCATTACAATGAATGTTTCTTATTTTTATTAAGAGAATTATAATGGAAACTTCACAAAAAAGAAATTGAAAGCTTTATGTTTGATATATTATACTATTAAACATTTTCTAAAAGCTTGCTTTTCAAAGCACCTATCTTTCCGAATAAAATTAATTATGATAAAGCCGTTCAGAAAGCTTTACCAGATTCTTCATCCTGGAATGTGCAATATGGATGAAAAAAAGAGTTCGGCATCTTCGTCGAAATTCCTGAAAGCGAAAAGTTTCAGAAACCAAAAGAAAATGCAAATTTTAATCATTCGAGTTAAGAGCAGCGGCAACAAAGACTTTATTAAATTCCATCTTATAGCGAAAGCAAGAAAAGAATGTCGCCTGAATAATGCATGAAATAAAAGAGCAATAAAATCTTATGCTTAAACTAAACATCAATAGCGAGGAAACAGTAATAATAAACTTTTTCCAAGGATTTTAATTTCTGGGCAGGCATCCAGAAGCAAATGAAAAAAAAAATTCCAATTCGATGAAAATTTTGAAAATATTGCTACCACATTAAATGAAAAGTGATTTAATAAATGATAAGATACAATGATTGAACTTTTAATTTTGGATATTTGGTGATGAATATTTTAGTACTTTTGTCGCCAAATATTCATCAAGCTTTCTTTTTCACTCATATTCATGGTGAGATAGAATTTAGAGTTTCACTTTGAGATTAAAGAATTTATAATTCAAAATATTCCCCTAAATTTCGATTTTTTTTTTTTTTTTTTTTGACTTCATGAAAATTAAATCGCCATGTTAAAACTTCTCATGCTGGTTATACTCGACAAACAAAGAGAAAGACGTTTTCATCGTCATCTCATAGGTGTAGATTCTATCCTTTTCTTAGAGGTTATACCAACCAGTTAAAAATGCTACTCCAGAAATGAATTAACGGGACGTTAATGTAACCAAACAAACAAACAAATCCAGAAAAGAATTGGATTTTTCTAACGTTCCCTTCTTTCATCCTACGTGGCCTGGTGATAAAGCCTAACTAAGGGGCAAGAGTGTTCCACGTTCATGACTCTTTTTCCTCCGAAGAACCATCGTATAAGCGGGTCTAATGCGCAATAAACCGTCGGGCCAAATGTCTTCCAGTTGGTGTGGTGCGAAAGATTGAGGAAAGGACTACCAGCTCAGGTGCCATTCTCATCATCTGTCCACGGTTCAAAATTACGAGGTCCATCCCAAAATATCCCTGGTGTTGTTTTAAAACTGGACGTTAATATAATATAAAATAAAATAAAATAAAACTAAACTCTCTTATTCAATTAATCCTTTTCAACTCATTTTATTCCTCTTACTTCACTTCAAATTAGTAGTTAATAGTTATTAAGGATGAAAAAGATAATAAAACTTCCAGAGTTGTTGAAGAAAATGGGAAATTTTTACTTTCAAATTCTGGGAAAGAAGGCAATACTATTTGCTGTTTCCACATAAAATCTTTGTAAGATAATACTCGGTTCGTTTACCATAAGAGTTCAAGTATAGCTTCAAAATGGGCCTTTATATTAAATTAAGTTTAAATTGCACATTCTTTTTGTTTACCCCAAAATTTGCTAATTAAACAGATAAAATCATTCATTTTCATTTCAGTACAAGAAAAAAAATTTTAAGATTACATATTTATAAACAAATTATTACTTGACAAGAGCAATATCAAGTGTAAGCTGCGAAAGATCTTTTAGGTGACTAAAGGTTGTATTTTCATATCTCAGAGCCTCAGTGTGACGATGATTAATTCTTAATTAATTAAGGATTTAATTCTTTTAACGAAACTGATTTAACGAAATCAAATCTTTTTCAACAGTAAAAACAAGGAAGATGAATCTATAACATTTTTGACACTGAAAGACTTCAATATTGTTTGGAAATAATATATTCACCTTTATATGTAAAAACGAAATTGCTAAAATTATTACGAAGTGCAATTTTTCATGTCGTAATACATTAATAACGTGTTAATTTTAATTCATCTTTGAATTTTTGTGTAATTGTATGCCTTTTTATTTCATGCAGTGTATTTTAACTTTGTCACAGGTTGCAAAGATATATTATACATGATACATTATTAAATGCTAGAAATATGATTAAGTGTTATTAATTATAAATTTTGATAAAAGAATTTGACAATATTCGTGAAATAATTCTGCTTGTTATTGTAAGTGTTAACATAATTAACAAGACTTTTGAATGATTTTATATGTTTTTATTCAGAGTTTTGATATATATTATTTTTTCCCCTTAGGCATTATATGTCTATAACTTTTTTGTTATTTGTTTGCACATTCCTCTTCGATAGATTAAGAGATTTGTTCACATTTTAATTTTTTTTTAAAGTTTGATAAAAAAAATAAATCATTTTTAATTTGTGTTTTACAACGTACTAAAAGTTACACATTAACAACTATTTGATTGTTTGGGTTTTAATTAAATTATTAAAATTAGAATAAAGAAAATTCTTTGTGTAAGTTTAGTATAAAACTTTCGAACTGATTTTGTAAAAATGTGTTTTCCAAACATCTTTTGAAATATTCTTATGATACATTTAAAATTCAAAGGCTGTAATAACGATTATTGCGAAGCTATTTCCATTATTTAAATCTCATCGATTGCAAAGTATTTTATGTATCACTATTTAGGTTTAATTGCTCTTTCAATTTTTGTACTTCTCGATAAGGTTTAATTGCTCTTTTCATTTTTGTACTTCACGATATAAATGTTTAGAAACAATAAGGGTCACATTTCAATATATATATATATATATATATATATATATATATATATATATAAAGGAAGAGTGAAGTTTGACTATTTTCTGTGGGAGCTTTTTTATGTATCTACGCCAATGTAGGCATAGTAGACCAATCAGATTTTCGAAATTGTGTAAATATTAGTTTAACAAATACTTTCTTTTCAGGTGATAAGAAACAGTTTAACAAAGTACTTGATATTTATTGATACGGCGAGGAACCATTTTGTCTTTTAAAGCTAAAAATCTTATAATGAAATTAAATTTTCTTATACGAAATATTAGTTTAATACTTGAGAAAATATTTTAACCAATATGTTGCTTATGTATTCTATCAAAATAACTACAAAAGAACATCTTTATATGATTACCTTCTCTCAAATACATTTACTTAATTTGATTTGTCTTATATATTCAGGATGAAATTTTGCAATCTATTTTTCTCTCACTTTCAGGTGTACAAGAACTCAAATTTTGTACTTTTTATTGAAATAGTGCTTGTTTTATTGAAAATGTCCAACTCTATTGACAATTGTATGACAATCCAGTATCTTAATAATTTAAAAAATAATAGTCATTTAATTGATTGATTGAATTAAATTTCGATTGCATATTAGTGACGCCATCTGGTAATGAATTGAGGTATACTGATTTCAAGATTAAATTGTAAAAAAATATTTAAAATAAAAAAAATCACCTATTTAATATGCTGATAAAAGTATCTTTTTAAAAACTCCTTGTAGTTAAATTTGTTAAGCTTTTTATTGATACTGTATGAAAAAAGAAGCCAATTGGGTTCTCGTTTGCTTTATTTTTTACGAACTAATTTGTCTATTCTATAAAAATTTATGAATGTCCTGTAGTAAAGAACAATTCACTACAAGACCGAATAGCTCCACTCATTACGGGGATAAAAAAAATGTGAATATCACGATTCATTTTTAAATTAATTTAAACATCGAATAAATATTCAACATCTAGACAAGCGTAATACTCGCAATCATCCAATCTGCACATGCCACAATTCCCTTTTCTCTGTCCGATCTAATCTCACACCTTCTCAGATTCCATTTCCTGCGAAAAACTCTTCCGTCCGTCATTAATCCCCCTCCCCCTCATTCTGCTAGTTCCTAAAAGAACAAAGGAATAGAGGGGGGGGGGTCTTGGGGAGGTAACTGGAAAAAGAGCCAGCAAGTCAGTCAGTGAGAGTAACAGAAATCAATCGGGATGTCGCAGCAGTGGCCCCCGGAGGCGAATACCTATGCGATATTGTTAATCGATTAATCGATGGGCCTCTCTCCTCCCGGGGATGGGCCTGCCTTTGATCAGTGCAAAAGAGAACCGGCTTCTTTTCGATTAATTATCTGGAAAAGAATGTTTTCCGGGGGTGTGGGAAGGTTGAGGGATGAAGACGTGGAGGACCCTTCTGGGTTCGTTCCTCGTAATGATGACTTCACCTCTTGGGATAGCTGTGGCGACGTTTCTTCTTTCTTCTTACGCATAATTACTTTAATCGCATGATGCATTTCCCGCAGAGTTTGGAACATTGATTTCAAATACGATTTTAACATTTTATTGAATGGGTTTATTTATTTTTTTTTTCTATTCATGAAGAGAAAAACCATTTTCAATAAGTTGGATTTATGATTAAAAAATTGTTTCCGAGCTCAATTTTTTAGATCAATTCGTCTTTCTAAAATTTTTTGATAACATGGAGTATTTAAAGATTTCTTAGTTCATTTGGAACAATGAACATTTCCCTCTTATTTTATGAACACAGCTGAATATTTCAAAATCATTCTTAAACCAAATATAAGCTACGCCAAGATAGAAATGGGAGTTTGATTTTAGGAGCATTTTTTCTTGGTAGTAAAATGTCAAGTTCTAATTCATTTAACATATACTAATGTCTTGTTTTGAAGCAACATAGGAACTATTGTGGGACAATTTTGAACCGTAGTCAGATGATGGGAATAACACCTTCTAATCCAAACTTCCTCACCGCAGAAAGGGAGGACATTTGGCACAAGACGTCAGATTTAATGTGCACCAGTTACTCTCGGCAGATTAGTAGAATTGAATCTCTAACGAGTAACTCTCCGTTAAAATCTTGTGGAAGCTGTCCCTTTTATGTGTTTAAGAAAACGCTAGTATAAAATGTGGTTGCATAATTTCAACTAGGCAGGCTCGGCAATGGCCTAGGACCGTTGGGATGAAAGGGGGACATAAGTAAGTCAATTTACATAATTCTTAATTGTCAATAAATAAATTTGTGAAAAATATAAATTCTATGAATGATGAAATATTAGTATGCCATTAACACTTTATCAAGTATATCTGGCGATGTTCCTCTATGTTTCATTACGTTCTCTTAGTTATTAGTATACTTGTAAAACCGAACATCTGCTTATGGATACAGAGCATACTGGAATTATAGTAAATAAATAAAATAAAATAAATATTAATCATGAAGTTAATAAAATATAAAATAAATATTCTAAAATGAATCATGTTAAAAATGGGCTGAAATGTAAAACTAAATTAACTGCTTTATTAAAAGAGGGTGTCTTATGTACACAACCTAGGGTCACAAAATATCTAAATCGCCACTAATAAGATAGTTAGTAGTAACGTGTCACCGAGGGATAAAGAACATAATTTAAGTAGTAAGTACTGCGCTTCTTACTACTTAATGTTGTCCTTCAAACAAGCCAAAAGTGCTTTTATCTGATTTTTACCTGCAAAATGTATTAATGGAACCAACATTTAGAAACGTATGCTTATATGTGAGTAAGTGCCGTTTTCAGATAGCGCAGTGAGTTTCGAATTCACGAATAAAGGTGATTTATCTTTTCGTAGCATGTTAGTTGCTGAATCACATTACCATAATTAAAATGCCTATACTGTTGGAATACTGCACTACTTGACATACAAGCATTCTTCAAATGACTTTAAAATTCTTTCTTACTGACAAATTCTTCCACAACAATTGTAATGCAACTCGCTCAGGTGCATCTATGGCATTGAATTACTTATTTTGTCCCTTCTGTTCCACTTAACGATTTTGCCATTAATTGGTTTATATCATATTTCATTTAAAATAAAAAAATCTGCTAGATATATTTTAAAATTCTACACTATAGAAAGATGTACCTAGAATTGTTATTGGTCATGACGTTTTATTAAAAAATAGTATTGTCGTTATCAGGTGCATACACTATTACAAATTTTACCAAATTTAAATTCATGAGATCTATTACAGAAATCCATCCATATTCTTTATAAAAAGAAAGAAAATAGTTTTTTTGGGGGGGGAGTGGGGTTAGGGATTAGTGATGCTATGGATTTTGTTCTAATGAATTCATGATTTGCACAAAAATGAAAGAAAGCAAAAAGTAAAGCATTTTCTGGAATTAAGGACCATTTAGGTAAGAAAGAAAAATAGAGAACATTTTGATAGTCCATTAACATTTTCAAAAGACATTGTTCCTCCGTTTTCTAAAAAATTAATAAGGTTCCGATATGGTTATACAGTGAAAGAGACCGTAATAAAAATTACATTTATCCAAAAATTAAAACAAAGAAAAATAAAGTCTAAAATGAATATAGCTACAAAAGAGCAAAATATTTAAGACTGAAAACGGAAATATACAATTATTTTTAATATTTGAAGTTTTTATAAATCATTTATGATATAAATAAATTACAAATACTTTTTAAAAAAATAAAGTGATGATAATCATGATAAAAAAACTTTATTAATTTTAAAATAATAATTCTAATGAATAAGTACATAAATTAATTAAATTTTGACTTTTATCACATATGGCATATTTTTGGATTCATATCGAATTAATTTGATCTGCTTTCTTTCTTAAATCAATAAAAAAATTTCTTTTTTCTAACCATAAAATGATATTTTAATTGAAGTTAGCAAATTTCAGATTTAAAAAAAAACTGCCAGATCCTAAAGTAAACTTTTTTGAGAAAAATTATAAGAAAATCGACTATGGAAAAATTCTACAATATTTTATGAAAAGACTTTATGATTATATATATATATAACTTATAATAAAGCTCAGTGTGTGTGTGTGTGTGTGTGTGTGTGTGTGTGTGTGTGTTTGTGTGCGTCAGTGCATGTCTGTGAACGTACAGCTACCAAATTTGGCACGTGTATACCTTGGAGGCCGGGAATGTGCACCTGGGGGGTTATTTTTTCGAATTTTTAATTAGAATTTTATTTATTTAAAAATTAAGCGAAATTTTGGCGTGTTTCTGCTATAACTTCCGAAAATATTATCGCAGAAAAAAGATTTTTACATGAAGTTAAAGATAAAACATTTATCCTTTAAATGATACTAATGTTGTAACCTTAAAATTAAATTTCTATTTTTAATGAATTTTTAAATAAATATTTTAACTATATTTTTCAACAATTTTTTTCGTACAAAATAAAAATAAAATTTAAGCTGCACGAGCACGTTTCACATTCATGGGAAAAAAATTAGCTTTTTTCAAAGTGTTGCCATCACATTGATTAAAGCTCCAATTAAAAATAAATTAAATCTTTTTGGAAATGAAATTTGCAAAAGTATAATTTTCGGCACGTGTCTGTAGGAAATGAAACAAATATGAAATATTATTTTTTCTAAAAAATAAATCTAAGAAAAATTATTTTATGATCTTTTACACTCTCTATATTATTAATCCAATAAATCAGTTTTATTTTAAGGCAAGTTTTGTTTAATATGAACAGGATATCTATTCAAATCAGGGCCATACAGTTAATTTGTAAACCTTTAGTAAGACACAGATATGCTAAAATGGTCTAAATGGAAAATGATTATATTTTATGTAACTTGATTTAATAAATGCTCTAATAAATAACGAATTTTTGATTTTACATAAAAGATTCTGCTGTGGAAATCACGAATAACAAAATGTTCTTGAAACACTAATATTTTAAATAAAAAGAGTTAATTTGCAATCAACTAAATCAATCACTTAAACTGACTGATTTATGAAAATTTGAATGTCACTATTCAATAAAAAAAGGATAATTTTAGATTTTTCATCGATCGTTTCAAAGAAAATACGCCAATCAGCGCGCAGGTTTCTCAAGATTAATTGACCTAAGATTATGAATATGTTGAGTTTTTTTAAATTTTTAACATTCAAAACTTCATAAATAAGTCTTAGTTGATCGTGGAAAATAGAAACATTCATTCATTTATTTAAAATTTGGTGTGTCCAGAATGTTTCTCAGAATATGATGCGTTACTGCATTAAATTTAGATTTCATAATTTTCGAAATATATTTATAGGCCGGAACAAAATATTATTGCTTCATTTCAATCCTTTTGAAAGCAAAACTAAAAACTGAATTTTATGCTGAATCTGAGAAATTTTTGTTGAATTATTGTTTGAGGTATTACATAAATTATGAAAAATATTTTGTAGTTCACATAAGACTTAAATACCGAGCGATTCTATTTGCAATACTCAGATTCAATAATAATAATAATAATAATAAATAACAATAAAGATGATAAATAAAATAAAACGCTTGGTTTTATTAAAAAATATCTTTATATTGATTGCAATTTCATCATTTCCACTTTAAATTAAAGTTAAAGTTGAAGTTTTACCGGAAATGACAACAAATTAACAAAATATATATAGTAAATTGAACGAAACGATCTAATCAACAGTATAAGTTTGGTTTGACTATCAAAATTTGAAGTTTAAAAATGTTTTGTTTGAGAATCTATTAAGAGACCAGTTACTTAAAATATTTAATTGAAAATTGTAGCGAGAGTGACGAACCATAGGCGGCTAGTATATATATATATATATATATATATATATATAT
>JAPMOR010071052.1:349587-405837 GCA_026543865.1 Argiope aurantia
GCATTACATAAACGGAGTTTTCATCAATTTGAAGTATTTATTTTAATCTGAGATCAAATAAATTTGGAAAAAAGAACAAATTTTAGTTTCAACATGGCCAATTGCTCTGAGCGATATGCTTTTAAATAGAATTTTAATTTTGTTTACAAGTGCACTTCTAATAATCTAACAGTTCTAGGTTTATGATTCTCAATAAAACTAGGTGTTATATTAAATATATCTCAAATAAACTTATTTATCACTACTAAAAAAATAAATGAAAGGCGATTTTTTCTTACTTCATTTGTACTGACATGATTTCGACGGAAAAAAATAAGTAAAAAGGGCGATTGTATTACGAACACATTTCGAACATTCTATATCCCCTTTCCTTCCCAATGCAAGATATTCTTTTCCTCGGAACTTTTTGTCCAGAAACATTCCTTTCTCCTCCTGCGAAATCCCCGTGGAGCTCCCCACTCCCTTACTTCCATTTATCTCGATGGGAAATCAGTTCGAAGGAAGAAAAGTCTCTCAGCCGTTATCCGACATCTCACCTCGACCAAACGATTCTCTCCTCTCTTTATTTCATGTCCTTTGGAAGAGAAATCGCCCGGATTATCTCGCAACGAGAATCGACAATTATTGCCCCTGGAACAAGCGGCGGGAAATAATGTCCGCTTCACAAGATTCGTCGGAGACAAGTCGGAAGAAAACATTTTTTGCTTCTTCCTTTCAAGTTTATTTTGAAAATTCTTAGCAAGTTTTAGCAGGTAGTTTTCTAAGGGTGCATTGTCAAATTGAATTTAGAAATAATGCCTTAATTATGCCTCAGTGACTATAAATTCATATTAAAAAGAGCTTGGTGCACCATGAAATTCAATAAAGTAAGAAATTTCTACTTTAATAAAAGAGAATAAAATTTCTCGCTATATGTAGTTGCAAAGGGGGAATGAAATTTGTGTGAAGTGTTTTTATTTCTTAAAATGTGGAGAATGATTTTGTCTGTAAGATGCTATAAAAGAGTTATTCAGTTGCTTAAAAAAACAAGATGCTATAAAAGAGTTATTCAGTTGCTTAAAAAAACAATGTGTAAGGAAAGAAAAAATAAGTATTGTTTCATATATTAGACAAAACGTATCATTGCTCAAATATATTACTTAATCAAATCTATAAATTCTTTTTTTTTGTTCAGTATTTGTGCGAAATTAAGGATGGTTGTCAATGACGTAAGTGAATTTCAAGAATCATTTATGTTAATCATACAATCAAAGTATGGTAAAATTATTTTAAATGCATTGGTAATTGTATAAAAAGAGAGATGATAATAGATGAAAAAACTGCACAGTCGAAAATATAAGATTCTTTTTAAAAAATCCCAGTTTGAAGTAATTGGAGAGATCGTAATCATATATGCTTTATGTATTTATTAGTCCTTTATTTTAAACTAAATAAACGAAAAAATTCAAATATTGATAATTTTTTTCCATGACACTTGGAAAGAATACAGATGATATAGATATAATGGTGCACTTTAAAACTTGATATTTGTGCTCTTGTTCAATATAATATCTAAAACAAATGTCCGAAAAGTATTAGTGTTCCGAATGTATGTATTTTTCCTCTAATAATTCATATTGATATAAAAGATTTAGGTAAATACGTAATTATTCAAACGATTGAATGAAATTTTTTAAGCCATGCTGATTTCCATTCTGATGTTGAAGAATTTTAGAGAAGATAACTATTTGTGCTTCAATTTCGGATACTATGTTATTGTTTCTTATGGCACTTTCCATAAACAAGTCCCCTGATGAGAAATCAACGATTTTAAGCCGAGAGAGCGTCTCTTGTTTCAGTAGCGTCATCTAGGACATCCGTCACAACCCTTTTTACGGGCCGGACTTCATTCACGCATTTCATTCACTCATGCACAGATTAGCAATTTAATCAGAGAACGATTGCCTCTGAAACAGTACCCCCCCCAGTGGTATTGTCTCGACATGGAGGACTTTGTGGCCACGACAGATGTAAAAAGGCACCAACCCTTACACACGGGAAATTTTCGGCCGGTGGGGTTCGAACTCACAACCCAAAGGATGCTACTCCAACGCCCTACGAATCAGGCTATCCAAACCTCTTTGAATACTATTTATGAACTAATCGAAAGAGGAAACGTCTAAATATAATTTAAGTCACTCGGTGCTATTTTCAGTTTCTTCAATTGATTTTGCCATCCAGAATTCGAGCATTTCCAATATCTGACAAAATCTTACAATCTCAAAACTAATTTGAGTTTTGAAACTTTTTATTATTTTACATTTTGTCTATTTATTATTTATTTAAAATGCATATACATTTTTTGATTTCCCAAATTTTTTATATGCGATGAGAAAATATTATAATCTGCAAAAACTTGGAGCTCAAGAATTGGACGATTCTTTGCGCTTCAAATATCCTCGAGTGTGGAAAACATGTTTTTAGAATTATGTATGTCTGTTTGCCTGTTTGTGTGCACAATAACTCAAAAATATTAGTAGACAGATTGATGAAATTTGATATATAATAACTACTTCGAATTTGTAAATTTCTATCAAATATTGAACAAAAACCAATCGGAAGTCTGACTGTTTTATTGTACGAATTCAAGTCAGAGAACAAATGAACGAAGATTACTAAATGAATAAAATCTTATATTGAGATTTGATATCTTAAGTGCTGATTGGTATCTAATTTTAAACTAAAACCGACAAGAGGATGAGTCTATTACTTTGTATTTTAAATGCATGTAAACACTATAACTGAAAAATGTAATGATTTAAATATATGAAATTTGTGATTACATTTTTAATTTTGCATCCAAATTTGGTTTTAATCAGTAAGCTAAAAGCCTCAAAATTACAGATTTTTGTTCTGGTGCTTTTGCATTAACTGCATTCAGCGGTGAATCGTTGAAAAGAAATCGCCAAATATCTCACTCTAATAAGCACTTGCGATCAACTACTGTTCACCAATAGCATACAGTTAATAATAGCAAGTACGTTTTTTCGAGAATATACGAGCAAACTTCAGGGTGTCTACTTCCGCTGATTTGAAAAAAGAAACGAATTTAAGATGAGCAATGAAAAACTAAAGTTAGTTTACTGTTCTTAATTTACATATATAACGAAGCATGCATCGCTGTTTAAATAAATAAAAAAATGTTAAGCAGATTCCGACTTTTGTACGTATAAGATACACTCTTATGGAGGGACATAAATTTTCTGTTAAGAACCGTCCATTATTCTTACCAGAAAACGCTTAGTAACTGCGATTCAAGAAGATTTCGTTTATTTATTTCAGTTGTCTATTGCAGTGGACTTACATTTGTCTAACTCTAAGCCGCCCTCACTTATCCCTCGGGATCATCCATCAATGCTCCACCTACCCATAAAAGACAAAAAAAAAAAAGTATTCCATTCGAAATGGGGTCCATCTTTCTCTCGTTCCCCTAAACCCCTGATTAAGAGGCAGGCATTAAGAATGTAATTCATCTGACGTCTGGGGAGGTTGGCTAATGAAAGAACAACTTCTGGGTTGAACCTATTTAGAAAAGACAAGGCTTCTTCAATGCTTCATATATTTTTTTATCTCTCTTTCCACTCACAAACGGTATTAATGCTTTCGAAACCCACTTGCGAGTGTCGGAGCAATTAGGACCTAGGATAAGAAGGCAAGGGCTGTTGAGCTAAGAGGGCCCTCTATCGAGATCTTAGCAGTTATGTTTTCCAGATGCTGCCGGAGCTGTAATTAGGGGCCTGGGCAATTATTTCGGGGAATTATTCTTTTATGAAAATGAATGGTGGAATTGAACTAATAATGCTCTCATTCTCTCTAGAAATTACCATTTCCTTCCAGAAGTACTTCAGACAATGAGCAGACACTGGAATGGACGTAAATGCTCAACGCTTATTTTATTCCAAAGATGTGAAATAAACTTTATTTCACTTACTACCCCCAGCCTTTTATGAGAAATCGTTTTCGTAAATTTAATTTTAAAGATAATTGCAAAGGAATGTGCAGAAAGCATTACAGTACCGAACACTGGACGTTAATGCTATTACACAGGGAAACGCCTTTAATTAGACTCTGGAGAGACATCATAAAGCAATGAATTTATTAAATATTTCTCTAAATGGAATGGGCAATTATAGAGTGGAAAGTATTTTTAAAAGTTATGCGTATTCCAGTCATGGATTTATAATTAATAGTAATCATATGAATGATGAAAAAAATTAATCCATTTAGTTTCATCAAATATGCTTGTAATTAATAAAAAGGAATGCTCACTCGTCAATCTTCTCGTATTCTTCTTGAATATGGCGCATTTTGAATTTAATTTCTTCTTATAGTGAAAAGAATTGAGTATTCATTTTGCAGATCTCCATTTTGACCGTCTGATACCGAAATTTCACATAGATATACAATTTTTATGACAAGCCCTCAAACTATTCAATGATCATGTTTGCTAACTTTTCTATTTATCATGGGAACGTACACACAGCCATTTAATTTCTTTAAAAAATTCTCCCTTGACATAGTCTGTCTAAAATAAGACATATATCTAAAATATTTTTGTAAAAATAATGCGTAATTTTAATTAATTTATTAAAATTAATTAATTTAATTAATTTTGTAAAAAGCTAATTAAAATTCAATCATCTACCTTCTTTTTTTTCAAATACTAGCTGAGATTCCCAGGATAAATATTACCAAATATATTATTTTTAATATAGAAACTACTTTGTATAAAATATAATAATAAGTGCGCAAAATATTTTTCAATAAGTAATTATTAAAATAAAAGAGAAATTATAACAATAATGATAAAAGTAGTTCGAAGTCTTACTGTTACACAGCATAAGAATAAATACTTTTAATTTTTCTTATTTCAAAATCATCTACATTAAATTTTCTAAAGAATTAATGATAATTGAAAGAAAAATTTAACCGAAAATGAAATTGGTATCTTTGAATAGCTAAAATTTTTAATTTAAATTAATTCTTTTTGGAATAATTCCCTTCAAAGTGTCTGGGGAGAAAAGCAAAATATTGGTTAGTTTCTTATAGCCTGAAGCCATCACTCTTATTGAACAGTTGTTTCATTTGTCACTCGATCTTTATTTTCTTGCCACCGTTTGGGTTACCGATTTGCGCTCATTTTTGGGCATCGAATGAATCAAATAAAAGCCAGGTAAATAAATAAAATAGAAATAGGAAAATACTGGTAGAATAGTTAAAAAGTTAATATTAATGCATTGAAATGTTTTTAAAAAATAACAACTGAAAGAAATACTATGCAAATATTATCACTGAAATGGTAAAATGTTGAAGTTTAAAATGGTTTTAAAATATTTCTTCTAAAACAATTTCGCCTGAAATTACGGGGATGATGGCTAAATTCTTATTAAATTCTAATTAATTGTGTATATAATTAATTCTTGAATTCTGAAAATTGATAGTAATCTTTCTTCTGCCTTAAATAATAAATGTGCAAAATTTGTCTGAATTCTCACAGTTGTTTAAGAGATGTAGAATATTCATACATACGCATCCGCGATTACTTTTATTTATATTAAAATTACATTCACATTACAAATAAATATAACCGCAAATAATTAACTAATGTACAACGCATTCTGTGATTCGTGCATCGAATTTACAATGACTCCTCTGTCCGTAAGCTAAACTCTGTCGCTCTTCTGTAACCAATTTAGTCTTCAAAAATATATATGATTGTAATATATTTTCAAAAATATATATGAAAAATATATGTTCTTTTTAGGCCGTTAAGTGTTATAATTGTAAGCAAAAAATTTTATGAAATAATTAATTTGTCACGAAAGCATTGCAGCATAAATATGCATATAAAAATCTGGTTTAAAATCAAATTACAAAAAATGGCACACCCTTCAAAACAACACTTTGACTATCTAAAATTTAAAATATTTACAATCTTGCCATTCAGAATTCTAATAACTACTTCTTATTAGTAGTTTAACTTATAATTCAACATTAGCTCTTTTTTTTAACTTTATTTTAAAACTTTTCTGTATTTCGTTGTTAACTTATTTACAAAACAGCTTTCATCAGGCAAAGTGATTAATTGAAATGATTGATGTAATTAAAAATTTGAAAAGCAAGGGAAGCAAGTCATTTTTGGGAAGCAAGTCATTTTTTTTTAATTTAAGGCAGGTTTTGCAATAAAAGGCAACTTATTTCGCAATTACTTACTGAAGCTCTATATTTCCTAATACAACTAAAAATTTTATGTTTAATGCCGTCATCCTAAATATTACAAAAAGTTCAAATCCAACTAATTATATTTGTTTCCTCAATAAATCATCTACGTCAATTAGGATTTCCAATTGCCCAAAAAGAAAACAAAAATCTTTTTTAATAAAAGAAAGCCTTCAAATGTTTTAATAAGAAAGCAAATATAGACCAAAGGGCAGTTTGTTTTATTTTAGAAATATTCGCGAGGTGAAGCAGAAATCACAAGCTAATCCTAGATAATTTAATCTCGAAATAGTTCAGCTATACAGTTTTACATTCCCTTCTTTTCCCCAAATTTATATATATCAAATTTTATCTGCTCGTCACTTATACCATGCCAAAATATTTCCAACAAAGGGAAAAAAGAAGAAAAATATCGCCAATGAGTAAGAAAAATCGTAAGGGACAAGAGCAGCAATCAAAAATTCGTTTGTCAGTTGCTTGTTTCTGTGAGAAGCAATAATTTTATTTCTGGAATTAACGTTGTTACTCAAAAATTTGATACTAATTAGCAGTATTATCTCCATTAATAATAAAGATGGATGTGTATGACTCTCACCCTCTGTTATGTGTTGCAGTATGTATTGACACACTGGAGGTCAATTAGCTTGATCTAGAATTACCAAATCATATATATACTTTAAAAAGTAATGTTTAAAAAATTGTGAGTACTTAAAAAAATTTTAATTAGAATATTTATTCATTAAATGTTGGTCTTTTTCCTAGATAACTTCTGAAAATATTACAGCTCAAAATTATTACATCATCCTAAAATTAAAAAAAAAATCTTTTTATTGATACCAATTTTTTGCCATAAAATTTCTCAGCATTTTAAACCATTTTTAAAATATATTTGAAGCTTATTTTACAGAAATATATTGTTGAAGCAAAACTCAAATCATTTTACATTGTTGCTGCCAATATTTCATCTATTTTTTTCCATTGAAAATGAAATGAATTTCCATGAAAATGAAAAAAGAAATTTACGTCAATTTTTTTTTCATATTGAATAGTTTTCAGCTGTAAGTACGTTATTAAAAATATATTATGCTTACAATTATGCTTTAACCTCAAAGGTAAGTAATGGTAAAAAAATGTCCCATTTTTAATACTGTTCTCTTTAATGTAATACAATTGAATGTTTACAAATATATTGTCCTCCTTATTACATGAAACTTGTTTTCTTATTTTATTGCTCTTAATTTTTTTAAATCAGAGAAATTTGCATTGAATTATCCTGAATAACACAAACCACGAAAAATATTCCGTAGCGTATCTAAACTTTCAATACTTATTTAATAAAATTAAAACTTTTATTTAAAAATATAAGTTTTTATATCAGTTGAAGTTTTTCAAATTAAAGTTTCCAATCTGAAATGGCAGAAAATTAGGGAGATATATTGACATAATTAGGGAGATACATAAATGGAACAGTATATGGATTTTAAATTATTACGAGTTACATGCCTATCAATTTTATTTAACTTAACTAAAGAAACTATCAAGAGCCACAAAAAAAATTTAGCGACTATCTAATAATGTAAATTAATGTGTGTGTGTGTGCACATTAGTACTCTATACGATAAACGTTTTGATCTAGGACTACCAAATTTGCCAGATATACAGATGAGAGACAAAATATTACGAACACCTATGAAAAAAGCATAGCTATTCCAAAGAAGCAGAAAGCGCTTGTCACTTTGCGATCAAGTTTGTTACTTAGTGATTATGGAAAGTAACGTATCGGTTGCTCAACATCTATCGTAGATATTGTATGCGTCGATAGTACTCTCTGAAAAACTCAGCTGTTGCAGCTGCTCACTATGTCGATATTCTGGGGGGGGGGGGCATCCACATTTTATTTCCCAGAAAATGCTGACTTTATCAAGACGATAATGCTCCCATCCACATTGCTAAAATCGTCCAAAATTGGTTTAAAAAACATGACAAGGAAGTAGGACGGCTTGCTTGTCTTCCTCAGCCTCCTAAAATGGACATTTTTTGGGGGCATTTGTGGAGACATTTGGAGTCAAAATTGCGTGCTCGATTTTTTTCCACCGTCTATACTTAAGGAATTGGAGACTGATCTCAAGAAAATAGTTTCATATTCCATTAAATGTTGTTTATGTCCTATATACATTCTTTTTATAGAGGACATTATGCGTCCTACAGAATTTTACTCTTTTTTGATGGTTCATATACACAATGAGCAGAACAGTTACCAGGCTAATAAAATAACACGGCTTTGACATCTATCACAATTTAATGTTTTGCATGAGGAGTCATGAGCATTAAGTTATGCAAAAGACTATTAATTGAAAATAAACACTATTAATATTTCTTAGATAATTAATTCAATCATCTTAGACAAGTCCATATGTGCACTGTTAAAGATAATAAAATTAAAAAAAACATTTCTTAATTTCCAAGCTACTAGATAAGCAGAATTACAAAGACAAAGTATCATCTGAGATTAATTTATGTTAAGTATTTACATAAAATAAATTTTAAGAAATAGGTCCGTTATTACAACAAAATATTAATATTGCGCATTTTTGAAACTTTTACCCTTTTTCTCCTGAACTTTTCTACCTAAGTAGATCCTTTCCCATGATTTACACTTTTCTACTTCCTTGAAAAGTGTAAAATTGAAGAAAGAATGTATATTTTGACAATTGAAATTAATATCTTTAAGTAATTATAATTAATACACTGGTGTGCAAAACTTAAGCAACAGGTATGTTTTTTGCCATAACTTCACGAGAAATCATCTGAGAGACATGAAATTCAGAAATGAGATACAGTATTTTGTTCTGAAAGAATGACGAAAGCACAGTTGCGCAGAAATGAATACAATGCATACAGTATGGAATCAAACAAAAAAAGGCTTTATTGAACTCATAGTATCGTTACACATGATTGTCTGTCCAAGAGGAAGAACAGCAAGCAGATGTTCCTTAGTATGGGATATGCCCTCCCCTTACTGCAATGGTTGCTTCACACCGTCTCCCCATACTCAGCACCAGATTGTCCAACAGTTCTTGAGGTAAGAGTGCCCATTCCTCAATCAGCATCTGTTTAAGTTGTTGGGTGTTCCCAGGAGGATGTACTCGTGCCTCAAGGCGCCTCCCCAAAGCATCCCACACATGTTCTATCGGATTTAAATCAGAGGAGCACGCCGGCCAATCCATTCGAGAGATATCTTCACTTTCCAGGAGCTCCTCAACAGCATGAGTCCCGTATGGCTGTGCATTGTTATCCATAAAAACGAAGTCTGATCCAATGGCACCTCGAAACAGACTCACATGGGGAAGGATAACCTCCTGACAATAGCGATCTCCAGTTACGGAACCTCTGTCGAAAACGTGGAGCTCAGTCCGCCCGTTCTTCATCATCCCGTTCATCATCAGGACCACAGAAACGGTCTCTTTCCGTGATGTTACTGGGATGAAACCGTGTCCCGACCTCTCTCCAAATCAAATGGCTTTGGGAATCGCTTGTAACATCACGGAAAGAGACCGTTTCAGTGGTCCTGGAGTTGTCGTCTGGGTAGGCATTATGATGAACGGGCCGACTGAGCTCCACGTTTTCGACAGAGGTTCTGTAACTGGAGATCGTTATTGTCAGGAGGTGATCCTTCCCCATGTGCTCTGTTCCGATGTGCCATTGGATCAGACTTCGTTTTTATGGATGACAATGCACGGCCACACAGGACTCATGCTGTTGAGGAACTCCTGGAAAATGAAGATATCACTCGAATGGATTGGCCGGCGTGATCCCCTTATTTAAATCAGATAGAACTTGTGTGGGATGCGGCACGATTACATCCTCCTGGGAACACTCGACAACTTAAACAGATGCTGATTGAGGAATGGGCACTCTTACCTCAAGAACTGTTGGACAATCTCGTGCTGAGCATGGGGAGACGATGCGAAGCAACCATTGCAGTAAGGGGAGGGCATATCCCATACTAAGGAACATCTGCTTGCTGTTCTTCCTCTTGGACAAACAATCATGTGTAACGATACTATGAGTTCAATAAAGCCTTTTTTGTTTGATTCCATAATGTATGCATTGTATTAATTTCTGCTCAACTATGCTTTCGTCATTCTTTCAGAACAAAATGCTGTATCTCATATCTGAATTTCATGTCACTCAGATGATTTCTCGTGAAGTTATGGTAAAAAACATACCTGTTGCTTAAGTTTTGCACACAAGTGTAGTTGCTCAATTATTAATAAAATTATCACAATATTCAGAGAGATGCAAATAACTAATTTTTTCGAAACAAAAGTTGATTTTTATCAGTTATATTCTCATATAACATAAGATCTATGAGATAAATCTACGAAAAACGTATTCCCATATTTAAAAAAATCATAAAATATATGATCCTCAATGTAAATGTTAATTAGATTTTCTGGCTCATATGATATAAGCGGGATTTTTTATGTGGTAACAACCATCGTTTGGCTTAAAATGCCCGAATAAAAACAATTTCATTATATGTATTGAATCGATTTAATTAATTAAGTTCGAAGCAAATTGGAAATTTTAATGCCGATAAAAGATTTAACTCTATTTATTGAAAAGTTTTTTTTTCACCTCTCTTTAACTATGAAGCATTTGTGATTGATATTAGATAAAACTTATTATAAATTCAAATTTTCGGAACTTTATAATATAATAGATTTGATTCATTAATCTTTATACTATTTTCAAAATTTATTTTTAGTTACGTAGCTGTGAAAACGTGCGTGCAACTAAATATGTACTGAATATCGTACATACTTGCACAAAGCGCATGAATATTAGCGTTGTCAATAAAACGAAGAAAAGTACTATTGTAAAATATATTTACAAATATTTGAAAAATTTGAAAAAAAATGTGGTGAATTAAAACTAGAGCCATTAAAAACCCATTTTATGAATTTTTAAATGGTGTCAAATATGCAAAGGGGGACTTTTATACAAAAATATGCTTCGAAGTTAATAAGGAAGAACTTTGCAATTTTTTTCAAAAATACGAACGTAATTAAAATTTTGAAAAACGATTTCTTTCTGAGAACTTATTACTTACAAAATAATTATGAGTCAAATTTACTAGATTTTGGTCTGAATGATTTGGCTGCCTTGAAGAAAGATTGAAACGATGTTTTTATCGAGCATGTCACATAATGCAATTTTGCACAACCTGACAATCTGTAAATATTATCATATTAAAAAGTAAGAAAAAATATAGTTTTCTTCAAATGAACATCATTTTAAATGCAGCTGTAACAAAAAAAAAGTATTTAATCTGTTCTTTTAAGTATTAAATCATATTAAAAAATGCATTTAAATTGTTCTTTTAAGTATTTAATTGTATTTAAAATGTATTTAAATTGTTCCTTTAAGTATTCAAATTTTTGAAGTATCTAAAGTAAAGCAAAAAATAAAATTTGAAAATACTTTTTTTTTGTTAAATATTTCAGATGTTATCATTGAAATTTGAATGGTGGTGTTTTAAAATTAAGGAATACAGAACAATAGTATACCCATTTTTCTCTCTCTTTTTTTTATTTTTAGAAGCATTTTTTTAAAAACCTTTCAATGATTTAAATGATATTTAGTACATGTTTACCTAATAAATTCATTCCGCGCCTCTCTTTCTTTTATGTACTCTAATTTTTTATTCGAATTATAAGAATAGATACTTTTTTAATGAAAATAAATTCTACAAACCAAATAAACGTAAAAATTCTTCGATATCTATTTCATTCACTTAGCATCCGAGATACAGCTCTTCAGGTTTACTAATCCTCCCTCCAGGCGGCGTCGCGGATGCCATCGAGAAAGGGGGTCGGGCGTTCGACGGAGGGGTGCTCCACTTTCCAGACGATTTCAGCAAGGGTCGGCTGTTCCCAGATTTTTCTCCCGGACTGAGAGCAATTTCACGCAATTAGCCTCTAACAGCTCTTTTATCTGCCTGGGAGTGTGAGTCTCGCCGAAACCGATTACCTGATTACTTTTTAATTACTTTATCGATAATTCTAGCGCGATTATTACCTCTTTTCGGCATTGCGACCCACCTTCCACGTGGTGATGAATTCCCTGGACGACACCTGACTTTTCGGGCAGGGATGGAAAATGAATAGGATGTCTGCCCCACTCAACTTGACAACAATGATTCATTCATTGGATTTCAGCTGTAATTAACGACATCGGGAGGAATGGTTTGCTAGTGGAGAGATAACGGTACGTTTGGTCATGGAAAGCAGAGCCTTTGTGATTTACGAGAGATATTTATAAACAAACAATGGCATAGAGGATTCTCGATGAACTGACTTACAGAACTGGGTTTGATGAATGGCATCAGAAATTTCATGTTCCAGTTTTGCTCGTAAAATCTTTCAGAGATAATTAATAGCAAGTTCTTTCTTTATAAAGAGTCGATAGAAGAGTCTTTGATAGATGAATAATTGTGTCTCATGATTCATTGATAAAAATTAATATGGAAAAATAAGAAGGTTTTTTTCACCCTTTATGAATACCGTTCTGAACCCATTTTAATATTTCCTTATCTGCTATTATTCTGTGATTTAATACAAGAACTATCATAAATTTTCGTGATTCAATAATTTTGTAAATTTTTGTAAGAGCAATGGCATCACAAATGCAGTCTATAAACGTATGAAAAATGATCTCTTATATCTTTTTTGAGGAAATAATAGACATATTATCTCTAAAAACATTTTGAAGAAAACTTTGTTGTGAACGTGATTTAATGCGGCTATGCTTCAAGAAATATTTGATGAAAAAAATGTGATGATGAGACTTAATTGAACTATTATATTGGCTTCATATATAACCGTTTACATAAATTATTTCAAAGCTATCAAAAAGTTGTAAATAAAATATCCTGCTAAAATCGTACTGTCATAGGGGTCATAACAAACATAAATACTCATATAAACAAATTTCCACTGTTATTCTATTTATATGTCTTACATCATTGAGAATGGATCAGAAAATTTACTAACTTCTCTGCATTCTCAAATAATTACTCTGATGAGAAAGTAATTCATTAAAATGTGGACATTTAAATTGTTATATCTCAATCAAAGGTCAGAATTTTCACGTCTGAACTGACAATAATGAGATATCTAAATTTCCAAGAAGGTTTAAAATGAAATCTGGCTTTTGATCTCCACTAAGATGGACTTAACCGGAAGATGTCGTATCTTTCGAAGAATGCTCACCGCGACGCTCGTCTGTTGTTCTGTCATGTGTTACCTCTTCTCGCATCACCCCCTGACGATCACAACGGGGGAGGAAGGGTCTCCGGATGAGGGAGCGTACGACGTCCGGACGTGGCTTCCACGTCGAATCAAGTCCGGATCGGAAGAAGCTGCCAGCAATGTTTCCGGAGAACTGGAGCGAGTGTGGGGCAACGGCGGGACCCAAAAGCGATTGCCCCAGGCCCTCATCATTGGAGTCAAAAAGTGTGGAACTAGAGCCTTGCTAGAGTTCCTGAGGTTGCATCCGGATATAAGAGCGACGGGTCCGGAAACACACTTCTTCGACAGGTTTTACGATCGAGGATTGGAATGGTATAGGTAAGTTGCTGTTTGGCATGATAATCTTACAGTGCTGGTATATTATTCGTAAATTGCAGTTAAAAGAGGTTTTGAAACACTTTATATGGCAGACCTCCGAACATATAACATTAAATTTTAGGTAAAATTTCTTCTATAGTAGTAGATGCCAGTACTAAAGCGTTTTTCAGAATTTCTATTAGATTTTTAATTAAAGAATTCTTAAAATTGAAAAGATTATCCTCAATCATTTCTAAGTATATTGTAGCACAAGAATTAAATTTACAACATTTAAAATTCAAAAATTAAGCCTTTTAATCATATTAGTTTGTATTCAGGCAGTTTTGTTTTCTATAATTATAATCAATAGACGAAATTTCTTAAAAATTCAGCGTATTTATTTTATTATTTCTTTTTCTTTTATTTGTTACCAGGATTTATATACACAAAATTTGCGAAAATATTAATTACAATTTATTTGTGCACATTATAGCTGCAGTATGACTAAGAGAAAATTTGTTTTTTAAAAATTGCAGTAACTATTGAATTTTCTTGCCATTTGGTTTTGATACGTATCAGTTTTTTCATTCCAGAGTTTGTTGATTCCTCTAACTAGAAATTTTTCAGTTCCTAAAGGCGATTTTTTAGAGATGGTCGCTGTCAGTTTGTCTTCTCTGTGAATATCGAAAACTGCTGCAATCATCCAAATTTGTATTAGATATATATCTATCATAAATGAAGTTTTAAAGTTCTGTTAATCTCCATTGAGTTAATTAGGGAATGAACTGTTAGATCATTTTAGTAAAACTATCATTCCAAATCCTTATTCTTATTTCTAAAAGATTTATAAATGACTTATTCGTCAAAAATTTAGGCATTTTGAAAGCATTCTTTCCCATATGCTTCAGGTATTATGTGCCTATGATTATGATAGCAAATTAATAAATAATGAACATTTTACTATCCCGATAAGTGATGAAAGACCCCCGTCATACTTATCTAGATTTGATTTAGTTAATAATCATAATTAAGTTACCTTCACTGTAATTTAGTAACTATGCATTCTTTTATTATACCACTCAGAACTTTCATTTTTTTTCAATGGATCATAATAAAACCTGGGTCAGTTAAAAATTATGTCAACAAAAAAAATAATTTTAAACCCATTTTAAGATATGACAACTGCATGAATAAGCTTTAAAACTTTTTTATGAAATACTTTCAACTGTTGAATTTATTTCTTCAAGCTTTTTTAATAAGGCCTTAATTATTTGATATAGTATTTGTGATTTATATATTATATTATGATGTGCTCTTGTACGATTGATATTTATTTGAATTCCTTTGTGGAATGAATTGTATGCCATACACTTATTAACATTTGATTAAGAAAGATTCTCTACAAATATTAATAAAATTCGAAGAGAATTTTATAAAAAATTCACAGAAGTTGAAATTTGATGTGTTGTCTTGATACGAAATGTATAGATTTTTATCACATTTTGTATGAAATCCATTCACAAAAATGTCTGTCTGCCGAATAAAAAATGGACACAATAACTTAGGAAACAATAGGACCTATATAAGAAAAATTTAGCAAACGGATTTAATATCTCACAACGATTTGGATAAATGACATTTTTATATAACTTCAGCATATAAAGTATATATTTTTAACAAGTTTTAAACCAAACTTATAAAAGAGTTTATTGTCTGTCAGTCTGTACATAGTCAGTCTATACATTCGCATGCATGTGAAAATGATAACTAAAATATACAAGGATTTAATCAAATGAAATTTGTTACTTGATCTGCTTATTAAAATTATAGTTTGGTATAAAATTTCGGTTTTAATTGGTGTGGAGAAAAGGAGCCCAAAATATATTTTCGAGTTTCTTTATTTTCCTACGAACCTCAAATCTCTTAGAGAGGAATTAAAAAAATCTGAGCTCTCGTAGTGGTTACGACTTTGTCTAATATCTATAATTTTATGTGAGGAAGGGATAATATCTTTATGAGCGTTTGCGAGTAAGTTTTAGGAAGACCATTCTTGCTGGTTATATTTATTTTTCAGTTGATACATTCGGTACTAATCGGAATAAAGATATTTTTATTCTTTCTGTTAACAAAATATAGACTGTGTAATTGTCATGAAATATTCACTTAAGCTTTTTTTATTCTTTGACATTACTAAGCAAAATTTTAAAAATTCCCTAGCATAACAAAAATTATAGTTATCACATTAGATTTATCACTATTTGGGGAGTGTGGTGTAAACATTGTTCGAAAGAAAGTAAAAATACATGAAATAATAGCATTGACAGAATAAAAAGACACACGAAAACAAATACATATTTTTTTAAAAATGCATATATTATACATTTATGTAATAAATATTTTTACGTAAAAAATACTGAAATACAAAATAATCACAATTTAATATTTAGAAATTTTATTTTTATAATTTGTCTTTAATTCAGGCATCTTTGAAAATTCTGTCTATTCATTATAAAAGTTAGACGATAGCGTTGTAATCATTGAGTGGGCCCCTATTGCCTGCTGTCAACCAATATTTTCAGATTCAATCCACAAAGGAATTATGCCCTAATTATTTATGCCATGTCTTCCAATCATTAAAAGCAAGTATAAGATTTAAAAACAAATCCATTTTAAGTATACATTTTATTATCAACTAAATAAACAAAATAAATCATTTCTTAGAAAAAATATTGTTAAAAAGTTATGAAAGGAATGAATTTATTATTACAGTTTTAATAATAAAATTCGTCTTCAATGTGTGACTTTAAAATAAGAATAGGAAGAAAAGAATCAAGAAAGGTTTATTCCTTAGCGGGTATCAACCAGCTGATTTTAAGACGTTTATCGCCTGAAGAATGACAAGCTGGGTAAATAATTTAGAAAATGACACACTTAGTGGGAAAGAATGATTTATTTTTCTGCTTGATTTGGATAGGGACAATAGTTTGATATAGCATCGGTGGTTCAGTGGTAGAATGCTCGCCTGCCACGCGGGCGGCCCGGGTTCGATTCCCGGCCGATGCAACGCTTTTACCTCTTTTCTATCATTTTTTTTTCTTTATCTTTAATTCGAGAGTTAATTAGAGAGTTTGGAAGGATTAGTTTTCAACCTATCCTTCAATTGTAATTGTACTCGTCTGCAATGCAACCGGGATAGAGAATGAAACATGACATTGCAGTTCGAAAAAAATAACAAAATTATCTAAAAGTAATTATTTTCTGTCACTTAACTTTGCAGGACAATAATTTTAATCAATTAAGATTATTTTTATAATATGAATACCGTTGCTTTGTTTAAAAGATTTTGAGAACCGTCAAGACGTATAAAGTGTTTTACAACAAAAGATTAAAAATACGAAAAACATTTTTGGTTTCATAAAGAAAGAAAAAAATGTTCTTCTGGTTAATTTTAGAACAATATTTACAAATAATTCAACGACATCCAATTATATTTCAGTATACTTTATTTAACACTAAAGCTACCACGAGCGGGCCATTTGACCCGCTTCCAATGGCAATTCCAATGTATCGGTGAAATGCCGGTAGGTTTAGTGTTAATGAAATTTTGTTAAGACCTATGAAATTAATTCAATCGTTAGCAAATATAGGTTTTGAATAAGTAAAAGAAATCATAATGAAGAATGATGTAAATAAGGCTTAAGTATTCTAATTCGAATATCGACTTTTAAAACAATAGCTACAATCATGATTAAAGTCATAGCAAGTTTTAAATGAAAAGGAAAATCCAAATCAACTCTGAATTCTATAGTAAAAGTAATAATTTTATTTTAATTTCTTTTATTTGGAGATTTCATAGCATCATTACGAACATTTTTAAGAACATCATAAAAACGTTTTTTAAAGCAGAAAATAAGCGACATTTATAAAATTTCATCAATAACAAATAAAGATTTGTAATATTTTCGAACTCGCTACATATCGAAGAACAAATTTCTGAGTTAGAGATACCCAGTTTTATTTCTGATTTCAATTTTATATTTTACTTTTCATAATATATTAAAACACAAACTGAACATCAGAAATTTTTAGATTTCTTCTTATTTTGAAAACAATTTTTTCAGTCTTATTTTCATTTTAATTAGAGATTTTATTAAGTAATAAATTAGTGTAAAAACATAAAATGAAAGTATTTTTTCCTATTAAATAATAAATAAATTAAATATAAAATAAATTTTCAAAAAATTGCTCCAAATTTCTAAAAACTGCTTTTTTAAAATTGTTCCAAATAAATTCTGTCATTTCATTTTTTCTCAGATTGAATTAAAGTTTCCTTACATTTCAGTCCAGTCTGAAAACACATTAGGCGGCGAGCGCAGTAAATAGTCCTATTTAGATAAATGTTTAAAATTCAATTTACCTTTAAAAATTTTATTAAAATTATTATAGTAGATCTAAAATAAGCACGTTTGCTGTCTAAAGAAATAATAACTTATTTTGCTACTTAGCGTGCCTGTAGCGCTTTCTGTTTAACATGTGTCACGTTTTCTAATCTACAGCCTCATTTACCTAATTAGCGAGCCAAATAATTTAAAGAATGGAAATTATAATACTGGTCCAATCCAAATTACAGAACAAATTTGGCTTTTTCGGTTAATACTCTAAATGATGTATCATTCTTCCGTAATTTTTCAAATTCATAGCTTTTTAAAAGTACACATGCTTTGAAACTTCATTTTAAATCATGTTTTTATATTCCATGTGTGAACTGCCTTAAAAAATGCGAACTAACTCCATTCCTCGGCCGACAAAATAAAATAAAAGAAACGAAATATTTTCATTATCTGTTTTTTAATTAATTTTCACTCATTTCTATCTTTGCTAATAATAAAAAATAATGCATGTGTCTGTCTGTGTATTGTTTTAGCTCTCTATAGGACAGACTGTTAGACCTAAAGTTATAGAATTGGTATAGATATTTTTTTAAAGAAGCATTGTGCATCTCGGATTTTTTTTTCTCGGTATTTTAACCAGTATCTTAATTAATTAAAATTGAGAGAAATTGCATTTTTTTTTACGACAACGTCCAAAAATACAATATTATTGTACAAAGACGAATTTTACATCTAAAAATTATTCTTTGAATGATGAAATGATAATTTAGTATTTTTCTGGATTTTGTCAAATATCTTTGTCTGATTTCGATACATTGTTGTTTCGAAATTCAAATAGCTTAAATAATTCAATATATGGTTTCATCAAATATTTGATTGTGTGAATTTCATCCATTGTTGAAAGATATGGAAGGAGAAGTCTCTGCACATAAAAAAGCCTGAATGACTGGAATGTCGCGACAGCTGTGGCGAGAACTGTGGTTGAGTCCTAAGAGCTATTACTGTCCATGATACTACTCTCCAGTGGAAGACACGTCCCGTCATCGGTAGAGGGTAGCCATCCCACTTCTCATCCCCAATTTTGAGATGGTACTCCCGGGTGGGAGATAGGCAATGTATATAAAAAATGACTTTACAAGATATTATACTCACTTATAAAAAAAGAGCAAATTTAACATTTACATTTAGCCATTTTACAAAACAACAACTTCATCTGTTTACGCATTGCATTTTTAAAAAAATATATAAATTGCAAATGCATATATTTCAAATGTAATAATAAAGCAAAATTTTGATTCGTTCAAGATCTTATTTACATCACACTTGGAACCACATCGTACTTCCATTTCGCTTGTTACAATGCTAATTATCACCAGAATAATGTTGTTAAATTTGAAAAAAAAATGCTAAAATAAAGATTCACAAATTTTTATGAAAGATTTAGATAAGAATAAATAGACAAAAGAATGGAAAAGAATTTTACTTTCACAAGGATGGAATGAATTAGTTTATACTGTAATAATCCTTACTTCATCTATCTCAACAGAAGTTGACTTTCTCTGACTCTTGCTGAAGGACCCCCTCCCCTTCTTACAAAAGCACCAGTTGCATTGTCGACCCTTCTTTCATTCCCAGTCGCAGGGCCATTGGACTCACCTTGGAGGAAGTCAAGCACCCATCGTCTTTTATGACTGCCCTTCGGAGCGGCTAATGGACGGGGGAGGTTTCATGCCCGACTGGAGAAAAGGCAGCTACTTTTATAAGGGGACTGAAGTAGGGGAGATAGATAGCATTCGGAGCATGTACTGGAGCGCAGAGCATAGAGTAATATTGTTGCAAGTTGTTTCGTTTGACTACATCGATCAGAATAGATAGCAAATCAACTTTAATGTAGGCTCATGTTTCTTAGAAGAAATCAGATCTGAAATTTTGTAGTTTTTCTCTAGTATTTTTCTTCTAGCGTCCTTCTCATATTTGAAGCATAGAAAAAAAAAATATTACAATCGCTAAAAAATTCGAGCACGAGATTTTTATGAAACTTCTTGTTTTAGAACTCTCTTTCGAAAAAACATTTTTAGAAATTATGTTCGATTTTCGGTTGTTTATGAGTGAATTTATTATATTCTGTTTATGAAGGCAATAGATTCATTTTACTAAGCTTAAAATCAATGAAATTTGGTTTATCATCATTTCATCACAAGTGTAAATTTTTCATCGAATATAAGATGAAATTCGTCTAGAGAGGGATTGATTTTTTTTACTTGTCTACAATCAAAATGCAGACAATGAATGGAGTTATCAAGTGGTTTGCCTCTTTGTAAAATTTTAAATATTCGGCCACATTCGGCGAAACTCTATCGGTCCGTCTATATGAACGTCACAATTCGAAATGCAAAAACAACAACAAAAAAAAAATGAATGAATTCTCAACAAAAGAATTTATGATAAAATTCTGTAAAATTTTGTATCAAATCAGTCTGAACTTTACAATCTATCTGTCCATATACATTTTAAACTGGTCTTAAGTTACCTTCTTCTTATAAAAAACCTATTTTTTACCGATAATCGTGATTTTTTTCTAGATTTTTTCTTTTTATATACTTAATTTAATTAATAATACTTAATTAAGAATCTATTTATATAATACATCTTTGCAACTATAAGAGCTTTTTATTTATTTTACTCAATTCTTCAAATGTCCCAAAAATTTTAACGAAGTTTGAGAACAAAAAATCCTAGTATTTTAAATGAAGTTTAATTAGGAATGTATTCTTTTGTTTAGAAAAATGTAGGTTGGGTAATAAATTTTTAAACATGAAAAAAGCAATGGGAAGTAAATGGAACAAGTTATTATAAAGAATTTTCAGTTTCGTATTTTAAGAAAGTGCGTTCATGTTGACAGAAACTACACAACAAAGAAAAAAAACCAGACGAAAAAAACTTTATCGAATTCTTATGCTGAAAAGAAAATGTAGCATTTACTCTCAACTATTTTGAATAGGTGGGGACAAAAATGTTCTCTATAAAAGGTTTTTCCTTTACACAACAAATGTATAACAAATTTCGAGAGCAAAAGAAAAACAGAGTCTGCTCAATATGGCAAAAATATGTTTCAAAAATATTTTGATTGAAACAGTTGTTTTCTTTATCGAAACCAAAATATGATATTAAATTTTAGGATTGGAGTGAAATTTCTAGTAGGAGCAGAATAAAATAAAATCTTATACTTTTCGAGAATACCTTTAAAATTTTTATTAAAACATATACAATAAGAAAATAAATTTTAATTTGACTTGTTTTTGAATTGTATTACAAAATTTCACTATATTATATCAGACAAATACAAATTTTTAAATAATCGATATTGCTTTAGAACATTGCAGAAATTAGATTGCACATTGAAAACATATCATAAAATGTTTGCACATTTTTTTTAATTTTGTTTTTCTCAGCAGATTATCGATGCTTCTATGAAGTGCCCCGATTTCGCGCATGACTAATATATTTAACTTCCTATATATATATATATATATATATATATATATATATATATATATATAATCTTCCGTTCTTGTAAAGTTTTAAAATATTGTTTTGAATTTAGAGAAGTAAGTGTAATGTGATTTCGGGTCTTATTTTGCAATGAAAGTTACAAAGTAAAATCGGTGATATTAATATCTTTATAAATGAAAAAATCTCCCAATGTTTTTGTGTTATTAATTTTCCGTCGGTAATATTAATATATCCAAATAAATACCCATTCGCTGAAGCTCTGCAGTTCTATACAGCTGGGGGGGGGGGAATTAACATTGATAGTAAGACTTAAATCCTGACTCAGTCTTCGTTTACACTAGTGACGTTTGAAATGAACTCTCTAAAAGTGCGTGCTTATACAACTGATGCAGTCGCCACTATATCCAGAAATAGCGTATACAATTTTCGTTATCTAACATGAGTTATCTTCCTTTTTCTTATATTTTTCCTATCAAGCAATAAACTGCAATTTATTCATTTGGCCAGATCATCGGTGCCATTTAATAATATGAATAGCATAATTCCTATATTATAATGATTGATATGAAGATTTATTAAAAAAATATATAAATCATAGTTATAAAATAAATGGATGCTCTTTTTATAAGTCTTACATCATTGTATAACAAATCAAATTATAATGATAACGTATGTGTGTGCATGGAATTACAATACTAGAATTAAAAAAAAAAACAACTAGATATTATATATTTGAAAACAGACGTTTAATTCAGCTTATAATTTTTTGCTGGTTTCTAAATTTCATCTGATTTATGTTTTACTCTTTCGTATTCATATCATGGTCAATCACGTACATTATCAGTATAAAAGTAAGTTTACACTAAATTATATTTATATTTCTTGAATTTACTGTATGTAGGATAGCCATAAAATAACTTTCATGTTTGGAAGTATCTACAGCTATTTTTAATGCGTGAAAGGAAACTAGATTTTATATACAGACTCTGGAAATCATAGAGATGAATTTTACAGGCACACACACAAAAAATAAACACCAAAAGTTGCTGATGTAATGTTTTGTATTAAAGGAAGATCAGCACAAAGAAAATGTTGCAAATAGGTCATGGGTCTCTAGTATTGATAAATAAAAAATTATTTTCTAGGAATTTTATATTACGTATAATTCATTTTTTAATTCCAAAGGTCCAAAATTTCTCATATCAACGATTTTTATTATTAATATTTTATTTGATGAATCCATGTCTTCCATAATATGTGAATGAATTTTTTTACATTCCAATGATTAGTTTTAGAAGTAGATACCTTCAAAACAGGTTGTTTTATTATAATCTTGCATTTAATAAATTTTAATTGAGACACAATAAATTATCTATTTTTTATAATTTAAAAATATATATTCTCTATGCTTAAAGAATAAAAAAAAAGTTTAATGTAGACATGAATGGTTTTAGTCCGACAATCGACCTTCTTGTTTGCATTAAAGCAGCCGGACGTAAAAAGTTACACCTTCTTTTTATTGAAAAAAAAAGTTTCAGTGAAATATGCTTTTGGAATAGAAAAAGACGTGGAGGACAAGCAAATGCTCAAATGTCCTATAAATAAATATATAGATGATATACAAATGTAGGCTTATCATATGACTGACTCCACATGAATGGCCTCCATTGAAAGCTCTAAATATAAGGAGTATTTTAATCCAGGCAATTGAATTTCCTCTTTACCCTTCAAGTATTAGATTCTATCTTGATGGTGATGGATATGAGAAATTGTTAGTAGATAGGGGAAGGCAATATCATGAAATGAATCACTCCTGCTTGCTATGGGATTATTGAGTTTCCAGATTTTAGAATTTCGATAAGTTATAGTTATTTAATAATTTATCCTTGAAATATTTACCAATATAATCAGTATCTGAGAGCAATATATGCATTATTGCTTATATGGTCACTTCAACGTTAGTTTTAGCTTTTATTAAATAAAAATTATAATATCTTTAAAAGAAAGTCGCGAAAATAATTAATTTTCTTGTGAATGAGGAAATATGTAATCTCTTAGCTTCCAAAGCGATCATTCCAATTTTGATTTCTAATTTTATCTTTTTTCTAGCTATTAAATCGAAGACATAAAATATACTACTGAATCTGAGAAGATATTTTAATGCTACATAATAATTTGTAATGACTTTTGCGAAAATATTTATAGTTCTTCAAGCGCCCCAATAGATTTCATAAAGCTGGCTATAGAAAGATAAGCACAATTGTGAATTCGTACCCTTATTATTTCAAAATTTTAAAACTTTTGGTTTAAATTCTTATTTTTTTTTCCATTGCATCATACTCTTTAGCAATTGTTTCAAAATTTTTAAGATTATAATTTTTTAAAACTCTTTTAAAAATGTTTTTGAATTTATCTTACTTATATTTCCAAATAATTCCAAAAAAAAAAAAATTTTTTCTCCAAAAAAAAAAAATTTTTTTTTTTTTATCATTGCTTTTATTAATTAGGTAAAAAAAAACTTTATAGAATTAGATTAGTTCTGAAAAAATTTACCTTTGTTGAATATTGCCTTCAATGATGGAAGTTTTAAAATGGAAGATAACAATCACAAGTAGAATTCAAGTATTCTAAAACAGAGATAACAGTAATTACCAAGTATTCTTCATTTTTCTAGCAATTTAACACCATCGCAATTTTAATTTTGCCTTATTACTTATTGATAATTTATTTCAATAAGAATGAGTAATACTCTTTATCCTGCACAACTTTCTATCAGTTTCAAGATTTTCTTCGACTTATCATAACATTCATTACCCATATAATGTATTTTTGAATCGATAACTTTGTTTTATTATAAAAATAGGAATTAAAAAAATTTTGAATTTAGAAAATTTTTAAAAATGAAATTCCAGCAATAACAGAAACAAATCATTTTGAAATTTACTGTATAAAACAAACAGAAAAGTGAAATGCAAATAGAAATTTCATGAAATCCGTTCCATAATGATTGCAAGAAACACACACACAAAAAAAAAAAAAACACCATGTAGAACTTTGAAAAAAAAATCAAGCATTTCTAAGCTTTTTTCAAATTTTATACCGTCCCTAATAAAAAAATAAAAATCGAATTTTTGATTATGGGGTTGGGGAAGAAAGAACCTCTATAAAAAGCGAATTTTAAGTGGAAGTCCTTTTCCCGAGATGCACACCAATATCCATCTAGCGTCACCTGCCCATTTCCCTTATGCGACAACATCCCCCAGGTCGACCCTTTCTCATGGCGGACCCTTTTTCCCTTACTATCCTCCCCTCTTCCTCTTCCCTAAATCTGCTCAGCACCCCTAATGATAGGTTGTTAAATGTTTTAGCATTTCATAAGCCCCCTTCCTTGTTTGCAGAAAGGAAGAGGATCTCTATTGAAAAAAAATGCTCTTATTATCTGTGGGTAATATTCAAAACAGCGTTTGTGTTGTAGTGACACAATAGGGTGATGGAAGGAACTGTCAGACCACATACGGTGCCACATCTTTTTGATGCTATAATTTTTCTTTTTTATATATATATTTATTTATTATCGGGATATTTCCCATACATTGATAATGTCCTTTCAAATTTATTTAGCTAATTTTTGCGGGGAGTTTTTTCCATTCCGTAGTTCGTTGGATATTTGAGAAATTGTAAGAAAACGCACGGAGGAATTGAAGTAAACTAGAAGCATATTAGGGGAAATTGGATGATAACTGAACACGAAAAAGGAGGTAATCTAGAAAGAATTGGGGAAGAGCGATTTGTGTACATGTAAAAGATATCCATGTAATCTTTGTAAAACTAAAATTTTCACTTACACGGTTGAGATCTCTTTTTATTTCAGTCTGACCATAAATATAAAACTATTCCAAATTTCTTTGGGATACTAGCACTATGTCAGAATCTAATAGTATCTAGAATAGTGCTATATACAAATTCTGTGAAAAAATAATGCTTCTACAGTCGCTTAGGTTGCAATGTAAAATGTTTCTGGCAGTAAAATATAAAGGATGTTTAAAATTGGATATCAGTGTCTTACTTGCTTATTCTATCTCTTAAATCCATCTTATAACAATACAAGGTTGTTTCGAGGATATTCGTGTGTATCCCACAACGAATAATTATGTGGCCAAGCAGGCATAATAGTAAATAATAAAAAAATTTAATAAAATTTACTTGCTTGATTTTTTAAAAATTCCTAACTATATACAATTATTAATAACAAACCACAACATTTGCGGACAGTCGATGACCCATCGTGTTATATCGGCGCATCGTTTCTTACTACAATAATAGCAAATAATTTAAGGGCTTGAAGTTGGAGCCTGGCTTTACAAATATTTACCAGATAGACTTGAAAACATTCAAAAATTGGCATATGATATTATTTTTATATTTGGAAGTAGTTATTGAGTCCAGAAAATATTTTATCAGATTAATGATTGTAAGTTTCATAGAACGTATCAACGTGGATCTGTAATTTCAGATTAATGTGTTTTAATTATGAATTTGATTTCTATAACCCGAGTAATAATTACACCTAAAGATGAAATCACGAGTTGCAAAGTACAGTACAGAATGTCTTTGTAAAGAATGCGGAATAATCGCGAATTACTGAAAAAAGAAAAATTTTAAATGAAGGGAAAGTCCCACATGTAAGAACAGAAGTAAATGAACTTTAACAAAGAATTTTTGTGTGTGGGGGGGGGGGATGGGGTTCATTTAGAATTGAGTGTATGCACCTACGGTTCCAACTGCCTTATTTGAGAAGAGAATCAAAACTGTCTGGGACTCAAATCAAAAGAAGAGACTAAGGGAATCAAAATCAATTGCTCTAGGACTGATCCGCATGCAGAAAGAAAGTGCCTATTGCATTAATACTTTGTCATGTGAAAACACTGCGCATATTATTGAAAAACTGTAGATAAAAAAATATTTCAGTTTTTCTTTCAATTTTATGGGTCCTTTATCAAAGTTATTCCAAGTTATTAAACTACTTAACTAACAAGTTTTACTTCTACTTAACTTTAAAATTCCAATATTCATTTTGAAATATTCGATTTTTAATTAGCCATTGCTGTCGAGTTAGTTCAAAACATCAAAAAAAAAAAAAGTTTACGTCCTATTACAATGTAAATTAGATTTTAAATGACCTGCTCTGTGTTAGCTTGTTATGAATTATTGAGATGTGTTTGGGGATTTCATCAACTCATACTAAGAATAACAAACAAACAAAAATTTCAAATTCTCATTCCATTAGTCCTAATCCTGATTAATATCTACTTTCTCGTACACAAAATATACAAAGAGAAAATATTATAATCATCAAAACAATTGAATTTGATATTCTATTCGATGTACGGGGAAAGGTAAAATGTTAAATATTTGGACAATTTCTGAATAAATAATGTTTTAAATAGGGTTGATAATCCTTTGTGACGGAGAAAAAGTGAACTCTTGGAAAATTTTCCTTCATTTGAATTGCAATGAAACTTTAAATTGATATAGAGAAACAAGTAACTTTTTGTAGCAAGAGCATTTCTTAAAATTTAAATACCTTCACTCTATCTGGATTCAACTCTCAATATTAGCGATTTCAATCAAAAGAAATATCAAATGTTTACGGCTTTCTAATGTTGTAAAAACTGTGAGTGTTCAAATTTCCCTAGATTTTTTTAAATATCCTATTATTAGAACTGTTAAACTAATTAATGTATACGGTAACTGTGTAAGTATGTGTATGTGCATGCGTGCGTGTATGTGTGAGTATATATATGTTGGCATTCAATAAGACAGGCTGTTTCACCTAGAGCTGCAAAAGTTGACACAGATATATTTTGGAGGATGAAAGTTTGTATTTTAGTGCAATTTTTAATTTAAAAAAATAGATTTTGAAATTTGAAAATTAAATTTAGTTAGAGTTTTAATTTATTAATAATTAAGTAAGATGGTAACGTTTATTCGAGATGACTTTTTAAAACTTGTTGAGAATTACATGAGAAAATTAATTTTTATAACATCTTAAAATTTAAAAAAATATATGTTTAATGATATCCATCTATACTCTGTTTAACCCTAACTTGGCAGTAGTGTATATTCTAGGCATGCTGAATCGCAGTCGTTGTCAGGGGAACTGGGTTACTTTAAAGTACAAGTTACTAGAAACCTAGATCGCTGTCGAAACTTCATCTCGCAAATTTTTCGCCAAATAGTAAATATTCATTTACTTTATTATATTATCATTTTATCGGAGAACTAATTTTTTCCTTATTTTCATTATTTTTTCAATATTATTGATACATTATTTTAATAAATCATTAAAATTATTTCATTTCGTTTCATCGTTTCTCAAAAGAAAACCCTAAATCTTTCAATATTTTGTAAAGCGTAGTTCGGCTATTGTTTTTAGAAAAGATATTTGTACCATCGTTCACATCTTTTAAAACTTTATCTAATGTTGGAATCTCATTTCTACGAAAAAAAAATGCATGGATTTTTCGTCAAATACAGGATAATGTAAAATCATCATATTTTACAAGACCTGAATATTTACCTACTGTGCTAGGTCGCTTCTTTCCTGGGGTACTTAAAGGACTGAATGCCTTTATTTCTTTTTTCAAAAGGAAAACTGCTCATTGCGAAAACCTGTAAGATGCGAAACTTTATCGACGATTTGATTGATAGAATCTTGAGGGTTTTCTCGGAGTCAAGAATAAACCTTTAATATGTTTCTGCAGGCTGCACTTTTGGTTGGTTTCACTCGTCTTGAAGGTGTGCACAGTGCAGTCGGTGATAACACTTTTTCTTTTTCAGGCATTTTAAAAGTGAATAGAAATAACGAATCGAATAAATATTCAACAATCAAAAATAATAACTACTAATGTGATTAATAGTATCAAAAATATCAGCTGATAAAATAGCGAGAATAAAAAAATTCGAAAGATGATAATGGTTGCGAACTGAATGAAGCTGAGTTGGCGGAGACGTAAAAGAAAAGCGCGCCAAATATTTGACCTTGAAGACCGGTTCTAGCCAAAGTGTAATTCATTATGTCAATCTTTTTGTTTTATTCGTTCGCTTTATTTACAAAATACTTAACAGATAAGCACTTCTAACCTGAGAATAATTTTAAATACAAACTGATAAAAAAAGGATTTCTGTAATTTATATTTTTTGATAAATTTCTGCGCATTTTAACTATTTTAAAGTCGGAATTGAAAGGGAACTCTTTCCCAACGCGGAGCGTCACATTTTCAGCTGTTTACAATACTGCCAAGTTAGGGTGTAACAGAGTATAGTAGTGTGCAGATTTTTCCTTGACTTTTAATAATTTTTATAAAGTATTGCCTTAGCATAACAAAATATATATAGATATTGTACTTAGAATAAATTTCAAACCATTTTTTTCATTAAGTAATTAATTGGGTGATTTTCTTACATATCTGAAATTAAAAAGAAAAAAAAAGATTTCTTATTATCTGTGCTATTTACATATGGAATAAGAAAATGAAGTTATAGTACTGTGAAAGGCGGCGTGAATTTATAAGCTAGATTATTCCTCAATTAATGGAACTTGACTATTATACTACATAAATTTAATCCCATTGCATAAAATTAATCTTATTTGTTTTAATAGAACAATCAAAATAACATATCTCTAATGTCTACCATAATTTGAAGATGAAAATGGAAATATGAACAATAAAATTATGAGTAGGAAACACAGGCAACATTCCAGGTAAACCAGTTGATCTCTGAGTGTTTGGCTTATTGTAAAGGCTGATTATTTAAAATAAAATATAAATACTTTTTTACTTTATTCAAGCTAAGGCTTGCTTTAAAACTTGTAGAATTTTTTAATTGATTTAGAAAAGAGTATTAGATTAAAAAAGATTTAAAAAAAGAATTATTTCCAGTTTATACTGCAAATAAATGTAATTTTTACGCTTTATCTCTACCGCGTAAACTCTTAAATCACGTGACCACCTTGAATTAGATCTATTATAACGCTTGAATCCCATTAGTTTTTTTTTTTTTTTTTTTCCCCCCTTCGCTTTTTTTAGTGTTATTTGGTCTCACTCTTCCACTTAGAACGAATCTTTCCTGTAACTAGATTTTTATCTCTTTTGTCTCTGAAAATTGGTTAGCAGGACTCTGAATATTTGCATTTCCAATTAAAAAAAGAAAGAAATGAAAAGAGATTTCTTATTCATTTTTATAGAATTAAACGAACGCGAATTTATTTAAAGTAAAAAAGAAAAGAACAGAAGAAAAACAACGGGAAAAGAAGAGCCAATAATATATATATATATATATATATATATATATATTTCTTTATCGCGCACCAACTTAAGCGAGAGAAGTGTTCGGCAGATAAATCCTCTTCCATCCCTATTCAGAGTAGAAATAAAAAAAAAATAATAATAATAAAAAAAAAATAAGCAGACCACGATTTTCTTCGCTTCCGTAAGACGAGTGGAAAAGAAAAGAACAAGAAAACAATATGGCCGCTGGGAAAAGGGATGATGGGAAAAACGGCTTCCGCACACACACTGGATGAGAAAAAAGAAAAGAAAGGTATTTTTGTCTCGTGAAACTAGCTTAGATATCAGAAAGAGGTACGAGTTAAAGCTCCCCGCATTCAAATTCCGAAAAATTGCCTTTTTCAACCTAACTTGCTCGTGAAATTTGTTCTGTAAATAAATTAATGTTAGAGATTGTGTTAAAAAAAAATTTCGCAATAAAGAAAGAGAAAAATATCAATGCAATTTATAAATATAACATAATTTATTCTGTTAGGAAGTAGTTAAAATGTTATATTAAAATGATTCTGTATAGAGATCCAGAGGATGTGCTAATTTCTAAGATCTATAGGATCTATAAACTATAAAATGCCAATTTGTTTCTAATAAAATAAAGAAATTAAACTATTTCTAATATTTTTATACACATTTATAGGGTATATCAATGCAGCACACAATATTGCTAGCTCGGATATCAAAATTTATGCGAAGAGAATGAAAAAGGAGAATATTCCACTGAAGAGATAAAATGTTACTATTTGTATTCGAAATGGGGTTCAATATTAAAGGGTGTTCCAAAATTAGCTCAAGGTTTGAATTTGCCACCATTCGAGCAGTATAGTGTTGTCAACCCTATTAAGAAACATTTGACAGTTAATAGTTTAGGGTTAGTAAAAATGGAGTGTTACAAGCTAGAACAAGGTGTTAACTCAAGATTTGAATTAAATGAAAGACACTGATTTTTTTCTCTTTAAATTGTTATATTTTAATTGAATTGTAATGTACACAGGATATGTATGAAATAACACATAAGGCAAATAGCCACCACAGCTTTGCTGGCAGATACGCACTCTTTTGTCGAAATTTTCTTCGCCCATATTTTATAAATGTGGCTGAATTTCGTTGATGCAGTGCTGAATTTCCTCCTTCAATGCACGAGTGCTTGTGGATTACCTTTGATTTCAAATAACCTCATAAAAAGAGATCCAATGATTCTAAATCACATGATCTAGGGCACTGATTCTCAAATGAAAGAACTGCAAACGCCAGCCTTTAATTATTTTTGAAATATTGTTCATCAATGAAAACATGTTGTTCTAATAGTGTAACGCTCTATTTTTACTAACCCTAAACTATCAGCAGTCAGATGTTTTTTTAATAGGGTTGCCAACGCTTTATTGCACGAATGGTGGCAAATTCAAATATTGCTTCAATTTTGGACACCCATTCTAATCGTGCATCATAGAACAGCAGAGCCATAAAGTATTTCACACAACAAGACAATCATGCATTGGAAGTTCACCTAATTGTTTTTATTATCTTATCACTCACTATTGTCACTCTGATTGAGAAAAATAACAAATATTATCTACTCTCAACTTATTATAATATGGGGACAAAAAACAACATTTATAACTTAAATTATAAACAATACAACTGGACATAATATAGAAAACTGCTGTATTTGAAATAAATTTTTCCCACAAGAAGATTTTTGGCCTTGATTTAATCAAGTTCTTATTAGCATGTTCTTTCTAAAGCAATTTTTCATTTTAGGAAGATAACATTACATCATTTACACAAATCTGATAATAGATATAAACTCGTTCTTTTAAACATGCACTGAATTTCCAAATATGTATCAATTTATAGTAAAATTCGTTAGTGAGAAATTATTTCGTTTGCGAAAGAACTATCTCACTTATTTCTTCGATAAATTTATATATATATTTATATATATAATTTTGCTAAGCAAATGTTAAAATTTTGCGATGCGAACAAATTTCATTGTGTAAGTGCTAATTTTCTTTTTTTTATTTTAAACTAACCGCCTTTGGCGACCAACCCGTTCGCAAATATTACAGCTCGCTACAATTTTCAATTAAATATTTTAAATAACTGGTCTCTTAATAGATTCTCAAATAAAACATTTTTAATCTTCAAATTTTGATAGTCATGCCAAACTTATACTGTTGTTTAGATCGTTACGTTCAATTTACTATATATATTTTGCTAATTTGTTATCATTTTCGGTAAAACTTCAACTTTAATTAAAGTGGAAATGATGAAATTTCAATTAATATAAAGATATTTTTTAATAAAACCAAGCGTTTTATTTTATTTATCATCTTTATTATTATTTATTTATTATTATTATTATTGAATATGAGTATTGCAAACAGAATCGCTCGGTATTTAAGTCTTATGTTAACTACAAAATATTTTCATAATTTATGTAATATCTCAAACAATAATTCACAGATTCAGCATAAAATTCAGTTTTTAGTTTTGCTTTCAAGAGGATTGAAATGAAAAAAATAATAATATTTTGTTCCGGTCTATAAATATATTTCAAAAATTATGAAGTCTAAATTTAATGCAGTAAGGTATCATATTCTGAGAAATATTCTGGACACACCAAATTTTAAATAAATGAATGAATGTTTCTATTTTCCACGATCAACTAAGACTTATTTATGAAGTTTTGAATGTTAAAAATTTAGAATAACTCCACATTTTCATAATCTTAGGCCAATTAATCTTGAGAAACCTGCGCCCTGATTGGCATATTTTCTTTGAAACGATCGATGGAAAATCTAAAATTATCCATTTTTTTATTGAATAGTGATATTCAAATTTTCATAAATCAGTCAGTTTAAGTGATTGCTTTAGTTGATTGGAAATTAACTCTTTTTATTTAAAATATTAGTGTTTCAAGAACATTTTGTTATTCGTGATTTCCACAGCAAAAGCTTTATGTAAAATCAAAAATTCGTTATTTATTAGAGCATTTATTAAATCAAGTTACCTAAAATATAATCATTTTCCATTTAGACCATTTTAGCAGATCTGTGTCTTACTAAAGGTTTACAAATTAGCTGTGTGGCCCTGATTTGAATGGATATCCTGTTCATATTAAACAAAACTTGCCTTAAAATAAAACTGATTTATTGGATTAATAATATAGAGAGTGTAAAAGATCCTAAAATAATTTTTCTTGAATTTATTTTTTAGAAAAAATAATATTTCATATTTGTTTTATTTCCTACAGACACGTGCCGAAAATTATATTTTTGCAGATTTCCTTTCTAAAAAGATTTAATTTATTTTTAATTGGAGCTTTAATCAATGTGATGGCAACAATTTGAAAAAAGCTAATTTTTTCCCATGAATGCGAAACGTGCTCGTGCAGCTTAAATTTTATTTTTATTTTGTACGAAAAAAATTGTTGAAAAATATAGTTAAAATATTTATTTAAAAATTCATTAAAAATAGAAACTTAATTTTAAGGTTAAAATATTGGTATCATTTAAAAGATAAATTTTTGATCTATAACTTCATGTAAAAATCTTTTTTGTGCAGTAATATTTTCGGAAGTTATAGCAGAAACAGGCCAAAATTTCGCTTATTTTTTAAATAAATAAAATTCTAGTTATAAATCCAAAAAAATAACCCCCAGGTTCACATTCCCGGCCTCCAAGGTATACACGTGCCAAATTTGGTAGCTGTAGGTTTAATGGTCTGGCATGTAGAGTGCCAACACACACACACACACATTGAGCTTTATTATAAGTATAGATTTGTCATGATTTTTTTTTTGTAATGGACAAAAAAAATCAGAATAATTTTTTTCCATTCAATTAAGAAATTGTTTAAAATTGGAGCCCTATCGATGCAACTAATAAAAAATACGTTGTCTTTCTTTACAATTCCCGCATTTTTCGACAATTATTACTTTATTCGAAAGAAAATTTTTCATTTAGCAGACAATTTCCAAACATAAAGTTTAAAAAGATGTAAATTAATTATTTTACAATACCAAGTGGAAAAAAAGGTTAACATAATTATCATCAAACTGAAGTCATTTTCAACCTGCAGGAATCGGCTACTGAATATAAAATTGACGTACAAAAATTAGAATTTTTTGTATTTTAACTGGTTTAGGTTTTTAGGAAAGACTTAGACTTTAATTCATGATTCATTAGTATAAATGGTTTCGACCCTTGAAATTCAAATTTTTTTAACTTCATTACCATGTATCAATCCAAATATTTAATTAAATTAATTGATTAACTAATAATAAATTATGGAAATACAATGGTCACCAAGAACACACAAACATACAAGATTTGAAAACCTTAGTATATTGAAAATAATAAGAATATTACTATAAGGATAATATAGTATGTAGCGTAATATAAGGTTTAATATAGCATGTAGCAATAAAAAAAATTTCAACATTACAAACATGAGAGAATTCAAATTGTTTAAATTCTAGTATATTCTCTTATCGTCTCTTTCATTTATTATATGACATTTTTATGTATAACATTCATACTTTATCAATTACAAAAGAACATCTATATTGGAAAAGCGCCTTTTCACCATTGGAGGATATAATGAAACATTTGATACTTATGTACGATTTAATATTATAGCTATCAGTTAAATCTGCTGAAATCAGTATACTTAACTTGTTATGTTTTGCTGTCATCATTTTAATAGACAAATATATAATGGAGGAAATGCTTCTTTAGTTAAAATTTTAAGTTTTGTTTAAAATTTCAAAATCAATTTTTTTTTATGATTTTAATAGTTTTTTTGCATATATGTATTTAGCTAAAATACAAGGATAAATTTAAAAAAGTATAATTATTAAAAAAAACTCAATGATTCATAATACATTCTATTAATACAAAACTCAAATCACCATTTTCAAAACTACGAAAAATAAGCAGAATTTTTGATAATAATTTTCTGAAATTCTTCCAAAATTTTCAATAAGGGTAGTATTTAAATTAATATGTAAACTGGGGCCAAGTATTTAAAAGCTTGAAAAGTATTGTAGTATTCATTTATGTATAAAAGACCAGAAAATTATGTAAGCGATATTAAAGCTAAAAAGTTTTTATTGTCAACATCCAAACATTCTCCTTCTGTTGTGATGCCTGCATTTGAAGAGGAGATGTAGACCTCGGCATGTAACCATAATTCGAAATACCAATTAAATTCGATTCTAAATATTTGATATATGAAATTCGGCCCCAAAGCTAAAAAGATGCATTGAAGCAAAATTTATCTAAATATCTGCAATTTTCAATTCTTTTCTCATCCCCTTGCTCGTACACCAGAAAAAGAAATCAATATCTATCTGCATTTTTGAAAAATCTAGCAAGCACAGTCTTTTCAAACAAATCGTAAATTGCTCTCGATACTCCGATCAATAATATTTTTTTATATATTCTTTTACTTTGCTTCAGCTGGCAACTTCCGACTCGCATTCTCACATTTCATTCTAGAATTCAAAATTCGATTTTGCATTGTAAATTCGAAGTTCTCGAAGGATTTCAGCAACAAAACTTTTATTCCGTCTAAAATTTCCGATGCTCCCATAAGGAGAGCAAACTTGCAGACAAACGGCACAGTTTTGTGGATAGAAGATTTTTAGAATTTGCATATTTCAAAATGCTATCTTGAAAGAAATATTCAAAGTATTGCAAGTCATTAAAATGGATAAAATAGAAAAAAGGGAAGAAATTCACTTGCTTTCAATTTTTATTCTTGAAAAAGTTTTTTCAGTGTTCGTTTCTTGAATTACTTTCTTTTATATAAGATAATATTTAAACTTAAATTACATATTTTTAAAGAATATATTATTCACCAATAAAATTGTGCTTTTGACACAAACAATGTAATTTTTGTTTTTCTCAGCGTTTCCGCTTTTTTTTTTCCTTTAGGGCATAAAATGCATATTTTTTGGCTGTTCATAAGTAAAAATTATTTTTGAATCTACTATTTGAATTCTTATAGTTAATGAGCATTTAAGCATTTGAAGTAACTGCGAGATAAATAGGCAATACTTACAGAAACAAGTTCAATAATATAACATAAAAATATTCTTTGTAGCAATGATAGAATATAAGCATATTATTTCAGAAACAAATTCAGTAAATTTGTCAGTATATCAAATCTTTTCAGTAAAACTCTAACCCAACTGTACTAATATAAAACTGTACTTTATATTATTTTACTAAAATAAAACTGTACTTTAAATTATTTTAATTTGATAATATGTATTTCATATATTATATAAATTTTATTTTATGCAATAAAATAAAAATTTATAATCTTAAATTAACAAAATTATAAATTTATTATATATGATAATTATTTTAACTATAATTATATAATACTAGCCGCCTTTGGCAACCAGCCGGTACACCAATATTACCGCTCGCTACAATTTTCAATTAAATATTTTAAGTAACTGGTCTCGTAACAGATTCTCAAACGAAACATTTTTAATCTTCAAATTTTGATAGTCATAAAAAACTTATACTGTTGTTTAGATCTTTTCGTTCAATTTACTATATATATTTTGGTAAATTGTTGTCATTTCCGGTAAAACTTCAACTTTAATTTAAATTGTAAATGATGAAATTGCAATTAATATAAAGATATTTTTTTAATAAAACCAATCGTTTTATTTTATTTCTCATTTTTATTGTTATTTATTTATTTATTTTTATTATTATTGAATATGAGTATTGCAAACAGAATCGCTCGGTATTTAAGTCTTATGTGAACTACAAAATACTTTTCATAATTTATGTAATATCTCAAAGAATAATTCAACAAAAATTTCTCAGATTCAGCATACAATTCACTTTTTAGTTTTGCTTTCAAAAGAATTTAAATGAAATCAATAATAATATTTTGTTCCAGCCTGTAAATATATTTCAAAAATTATGAGGTCTAAATTTAATGCAGTAAAGTATCATATTCTGAGAAATATTCTGGACACACCAAATTTTAAATAAATGAATGAATATTTCTATTTTCCACGATCAACTAAGACTTATTTATGAAGTTTTGAATGTTAAAAATTTAGAATAACTCCACATTTTCATAATCTTAGGCCAATTAATCTTGAGGAACCTGCGCGCTGATTGGCGTATTTTCTTGGAAACGATCGATGAAAAATCTAAAATTATCCTTTTTTTATTGAATAGTGATATTCAAATTTTCATAAATCAATCAGTTTAAGTGATTGATTTAGTTGATTGTAAATTAACTCTTTTTATTTAAAATATTAAGGTTTCTAGAACATTTTGTTATTCGTGATTTCCACAGCAGAAGCTTTATGTAAAATCAAAAATTCGTTATTTATTAGAGCAATTATTGAATCAAGTTACATAAAATATAATCATTTTCCATTTAGACCATTTTAGCAGATCTGTGTCTTACTAAAGGTTTACAAATTAGCTGCGTGGCTCTGATTTGAATGGTTATCCTGTTCATATTAAACAAAACTTGCCTTAAAATAAAATTAATAATATAGAGAGTGTAAAAGATCATAAAATAATTTTTCTTGAATATTTTTTAGAAAAAAATAATATTTCATATTTGTTTCATTTCCTACAGATACGTGCCGAAAATTATATTTTTGCAAATTTCATTTCCAAAAAGATTTAATTTATTTTTAATTGGAGCTTTAATCAATGTGATGGCAACACTTTGAAAAAAGCTAATTTTTTCCCATGAATGCGAAACGTGCTCGTGCAGCTTAAATTTTATTTTTATTTTGTACGAAAAAAATTGTTGAAAAATATAGTTAAAATATTTATTTAAAAATTCATTAAAAATAGAAATTTAATTTTAAGGTTAAAACATTGGTATCATTTAAAAGATAGATATTTGATCTTTAACTTCATGTAAAAATCTTTTTTGTGCGGTAATAGTTTTGGAAGTTATAGCAGAAACACGCCAAAATTTCGCTTAATTTTTAAATAAATAAAATTCTAATTAAAAATTCGAAAAAAATAACCCCCGGGTGCACATTTCCGGTATACACGTGCCAAATTTGATAGCTGTAGCTTGAATGGTCTGGTCTGTAAATCGCCAACACACACACACATTGAGCTTCATTATAAGTAGTATAGATTTAAAATTTACGTCTATATGCTTTTTACGTTATTTCTTAAAAAGAATGTTTTTTAAAATTGTTGCAATTTTTTACTTATATATTTGACATTTTTTATGAATATGTGCCTAATTATTAGTTAAATGTAATAAAGAACCGTCATTGAGAAGAAATTATCAAACAAACGAAATTGAAATCAAAGTATCTAGGAAAACAGTTGAAGCAACATCGTCAAGGACTATCTTATAGCGGAGTATTTGATATTTAGATTCCTATTCGATTTATCAACTATGTTAAGGATGTTTGCTATTAATTGAGAGAGAAAAACTTATGCTAAGATTTACCAAGGCCCATCAAACTTTCACCTTGTTTTTCTTTAATTTATCTATAATTGATTTTTTGTATAGCAATCAGTGAATGACAACATTTTTAATTCTCGTAAACCTCAGTAAATGAAGATTTTTTTCTGAGTTAACGTAAGTAAAATTCCAAATAGTAGTTTCTGAAAAAATAATATATAACGTTTATATAATTTAGATGAAAAAATAACTTGTATAAAAATTTTTGGACAACTTTTAATAAATTTAATAATCAGTGAAATGAAAGAAGCAGTTCATGAATACATTTTATTAAATAGTAGTAATAAATTGAATTTATCTATTCTTTATGGCAAAAACTCGGCTTTTAACTTATAATAAGTACAAGTTGGTATTAAAAGTCAGATTCTCTGAGCTTACCAATCTTTCACTAATAAGCAAAATTCAGTTAATTACGAGATGCTAAATTTTGTTTTTAAATATTTGTTGTATAACAACACATTGCACGAATTTTGTAAACATATTCATATTATCGTTAAAAGTATAATTCTTATTTAAGTCTATAAGTTAGGATTTTATTGCAAAAAAGGTTCCAAATTATGAAACTGAATTTTTTTAAAAATGCAAATGAAGTTAGGAAAATTGCAGAATATTTTCCGGTGCCACTTGAAAAAAATCGATTCCCGCCACTACGCACGCTCTCAAGGCCACTTTTTTTTTTGACGCAGATAAAGATACATGAAGTTAATATACGTTAACTTCATGTATTTCAATATAGTGTAATTCAAAATTTGCATCAGCTAATGACTTTAGGAAATAATGATACAAAAACAAAAGAGTACACATAATAATAGAGGAAATCAAAATCATCTCTGCATAGCTTAGCGATATGCAATGGTAACTTGAATACACACCGTTAACATTTAATGGTTTGTTCATTTTGTATTGTATATTGAGAAGCAAATTCATAGTTATCGTCAGCAGAATCTCAAACTAATCCTAGAGGAATTTGTAATTCTATATTATTTACAGTTCTTCGTAAGTTGTTCTGCATGAGGACTGTTCAAAAGAACGTAAAATTCTGTAAAAGTTTTTCTACTATACCTTTGGCTTACAGCCGTTTTTCCTTTTGTACACACATTCTGTTTCAACAAATTGTCGAGGCCATCTGCATTGTAGATCTCTAGTGTTTGGAGATATTGTAACATAATTGAAATTTTCTTACGGCAAAACATTTCTTCATCTCTAAAATGTAGTGCGATTTCTAAATAAGATTTGCACATTATTGTATTATTGCAAATGCGCCCGATTCCGGTTTCTTTGTGTTTGCTCTACAACTAAAAATTAATTTTTAGTTTTCTTATCTCTGATAACCTTATCTTGGTATCATTTTTATTAAATAGTTGTCAATGCTTGTAATTGGGGCAATCATTTTGAATGAAGCAATATAAATTCTTGTATTAAAATTATATACAAAGATTAATTTCTTGTAAAATCCACATAAAACTGTAAAGCATTCTTTGGGCTCTCTTTCTCAAAGTCCTCAATGGCTATCAATCACATTCTCATCTTTCCCGAACAATTCCGGGGGGAAAAGAGAAGAATACAGAGCGAAGAAGAAAATCTGCTTTTTTTTTTGTGGAAAGCATTGAGGTTGACAAAAGAGAAAGGAATGATACTTTTAATACCCTATTATCCGACTCACTCAATGCACGGAAAATAGATCCGTTCCCCCGATAATAAAAAGTCGAACGATCCAGGTGACAGTGACGGGGGATGGGAGAGGGGTATGAAAAAGACAGCCGCATGACAGCCACGACGGAAGAATAAAGGGCAGAAAAAAAAATCATTGAATAACAAGACGGCAGTCACCATGGAAACATAAGTCTGAAAATTCGTCAAGGGATATTTTTTCTTGGGACAGCGGAATATTACGCGGTCACTGGACCAGAGAGGAGATTCAACTCCCCACCCTCTCCCCCTCGTGTTCTTTTATTGTCGGAGATTTCTGTAGCCGTCGGAATAACATCCGTGAATGGGATTTCTCCGGAGTTATATTTTCCGGAGGAAAGAATCCGCGGGACGTAAATCTTATTTCTTGAGAGAAGGAGTCTCCCCGAGCTTTTTATTACTGTCCCCATCCTTCGATTTCCCCTTGCGTTTTTGTATATTAGCTCACCCTTCTCCTACCCGAGATGCGCTTTAAAATATGTTTTCGTTTAATGTTGTCTATCGGATGGCTCGGGCGTATGAAAACGTTCAAACGGATCGTAGGGTTTAGGGTTGTAAATGTTTTTATGTGGCTTAAATATTGCGAGATGGTTTGTTTCGAATAATACAATTGGAAAAGAGCACGGTGTCAGTTGCGGTGCGAATTACGGAAATAGTATCTGTTGTTTTAAAATATATATATATACAGCATTGTATATCCAGGGAAGTAACGTGTACCTGGTACTACTTATGATGTACTTATGGCAACGTGATTATGCTGAATTTATTGAGACAGGTGATTACAAAGGCCCTGGCGATGAAATAAAGAAGTTACAGAAAATAAATAAAATATAAAGGATATAGGTTAAAAAAATCTAACTAGATAAATGTAAGTTATACCTTAATAAAAACAAAGACAAAAACGTTTCATCTAGTTAAAAGTTTTATCAAAACATGGCGGAGATTTTTCTGATTAAATTTATGAACTTTTTGTGGCTTCAAAAAGTATTCGCCAAAAATTGAAATATGTGTTCTCTATTATTAGCATACAGTAGCAAACAACGGCGAAATGGAGTTTAAGCAACAGCAACAACAAATAATAATAATAAAAAAAGTTCTGGTTCTGAAGACACGTTAATCAATTTTAAACGCATGTTTTTTCCTTCAAGACATGGAATGTTCGTAATTTTAATCATAAATGTTATAGATAACTCCATAAAACTTTTCCTATGTTTTTATTATAGTATAGAGCACATTTTTCTAACTGAACCTTTTTTTCAAATCTCCTTTATTTTTTAGTTAGTTTTTGTATTTTTTTTAACATTTAGCCGTTTGGGGGCTCTGTAATCTGTCTCAATGTCACAGAATTACTTAACTAGAGCTAAAAGTTGTTACCATAGCTTACGAGAAGCCATTTCGAGTTTAACGGGCTTAAAACGATTTTACCAATTACCCTGTATATACATAATTTACAAAATTTTTATTTCGTAGATATCAATAGTAAATACTACCTTTTTACCACATTACTAACTTACCTTATTACCTTACTTAATTACCAATTACCTTATTACCACATTTGCCTTCATTTCTTCTTTTTTTTTTTAAATCGTCTATCAATCCAAGATTATAAACTTTTTTTAAAGAAGTTCTAAATACTTATTTATGAAAATGCCTAATCAGCCAGATCATTGAAAAGACCGAAGGGAAAAAAATCTATATTTAATGTTATGGAATTATTTCGAGCCATTAATAAAAATGCTATATCTTTAAAAAAAATGTGAGCACAAGTTAAGGATTTTTTCATCTCATTATGAAACATTTAACCGACGATTTGTAGAAACTTATGCATAAGCTTATTATTGAGTTGCTAATCACGAACTGGATGGCAATTGTAATTCAAATGAATATTTTAAATGAGTATCTAACTTTCTTATGTATTTTAATCATTTTTCTTTTATTTCTTTTCATTTGCGTTTTCGTATACATGTTGTATCTTTTCCATCAATTTCTAGTATTTAAAAGAAAATGTTTAATTTAAAATATAGTTTTCGTTTTTTTTCCTTTTTAAACGTCTGCTAAAATATTTAAGCGGATGGTAAGTATTATAGGAAACCAAATTGAAAATATTTTTAAGTGGCATTAGTATATTAGTTATAAACGTAAGCAGAATACCTATATCAAGTTCCCAGTCGAATAATAGAAAATAAAAGAATAGAAAATAGCATGAAATTTTGCAAAAAATAGTAATTATCAATTTAAATTTGCAGAAAGTTTAAAATTTTGCATTAGCTTTTTATTATTGATTTTAATCGTAAATTGATTTGTTCAGATTTAAGTTCCCACTTATATGTAAATGTTCTTCTTCAATAGTTAATTGTCTTAAATTGAAAGAATAAAATTAATATTATCTCTATATATACGACTAATACTAGACAGAACAGGGTATCTAATTTGTTACCTTCCGAGCTCAAAACAAAGATTCTACTATTAGCATGCAAAGCCTCTTAATTATATTTAAATCCAAACATTTTGGACAAAACAGATCATAGAAAAAGTCATATATATACACAAAAGTATAAAAATCAAGTTAATAGGAAAAACAAATAAACCAAATAAAAAAATATTAAAAAAATATAAAAAAATACTATAAAAATACTATGAAGTTTTTACCAAAACGATTTCCGAAACTGTTTTGTTTTCGTTTTCATTTTAGTTTCGTTTTCAAACTTTTTCTTACTTTAGATTGGTTACTTATATATATATATATTATAAAATATATCGGGTATCTTATTTCTGTATATTGTTTATTGTCTAAAATAAAAAATAAAGCTTAAGCATTAAAAATTAACTAATGAACAAAATGGAAACATTGTGACCATTTGGTGTGCTAGAAAATTGCAAAAATGTAGAAATAAAATTCAGATTTCTAAAATTTTGTTTAGCTATCTGCTTTTGTTTGTTATTAGCATATTATTTTTTATTTAATAATACAATATTTAATGATACAATTTAATAATAAAATAATACAATATTGCTTTTAATAAAACTTATTTAGAAATTAAAATTTTGCGACTAAAACGTTAGGAACTGGAAGTAAGTTTTATCAACCGCAATTAATTGATCTTCGTCTAGTTAATAAATATAAATCCATTAAGTGCATTGAAATTAACTAATCCATTATTTATATTATATTAGAACATTTTTAAACATGGTCAATATTGCGTTAAAAACAACTTTTTTGTTTTGTTTAAATCTACTCTCCAATAATAATTATATAAATCTTCTAATAAAATTGATAAAAAAATAATTAGCAAGCTTAAAGCATCAAAAAAATATTAAAATAAATACTAAAATAAATAAAATTCAATTAATAAAAGCATTTTATTCATCGAAAAATTCCTTGTTGATGTAATTTATTATAAATATGCTGGAAAAGTAAATATCTCCACAAAGTTATTCTATGCATAAAGTTTTCATGAAATTTATGGGACCATTTTGTAGATGATACACTCTCAGCTCGTGTTTCTCTAAAATTGAAAAGTAAAGCCTTTCATCACTTTTAATAACAGTTTTCTGAATTTTGAGAGATTGGCCTTAACGAGGAGTTTCAGAATGATGAAGATTAAACCCTTTAATCTTTAGCCTCATGTTAAAATTATTTTCACTGCTTCGAAACTCAAACTTTCAAAACCTGTCATTAATTATCTAAACATATTTATGCTCAGAGATAATTAGTGAAAGTCTCAGCAACAAACATGTAGTGAGTAAACCTAGTAATGAAATTAATAATTGTAAATTTTAGTCTGTTTTTACCAAAATTCAATTTTTAAAATATTTCTGCGGACAATTTTAATATAAAATTTACAAAATCATAACGTGTTACCTGTTCTTCTTAAAATGTTACAGATGCAGTTCTTTTTCTCATAAATACAGAACATAATTCATTAGTTTAAACTTAAAACATTCAAGCAATATTCGAAAATAGTATTTAAAAATCTCTGAATAATGCCATTTATAGATTAAAAACTTTTATGAAGCAAACAATAAGATATATAAATAATTTAAATTATATTATGTCGTCAAATAAATAAATCGTCTGCGGTAGCGTATGCAATTTCAAAGTATGAATAAATTGTTTTCAAATAATATATTATTTAGCAAAAAACAATAAAATAACTAAAATTAAAAACAAAATTTTGGAATCGTCTACATTTTTGAAATTTGATATTCTTGAATAATGTTCTTAAAATATTTATAGTAAATGGGAGAATAGTTTGTTATTAAAGAAATACGTATTTGAGTCAAATAGTTTTTGAAAAATAGAATGCTTTGAATTCTTTTTTTTTCTTTCTCTTGCATCTAATAAAGATCGAGTTAATAACTTTTTTCATATTTTAACTTGTTTTAAGCTCAGTTATATAGAAATTAATAAGTATTGGGTGTTATATAATGAAATAGTTCTTAATTATAATACTATTATACTTAGGTGCATTGAAGAATTTCGTGTTTGGAACTGTTGACAAAAATTAAACATAATTTGATTGAACATAAACAACTCCTTTGAATTAAAGAATTGCACATATCCAAAGGTTACTGTATTATATAAATATTCAATTACCGAAGTCTCTTTATGCGTTCAATAGATTTCTCCTAATGCTATCTCAGATATTACGCTTCCAATTCACTTTAATTTACACTCTTAATTTTCTTCCATAGCTGCTTCATAATTTAAGGCACTGATCAAGATGCATTTTAAAAATTTACTGCTATTGGTTCCGTTTTGTTTCTGTTATTGTTTAAAACTATTTGGTTGCGATTTTATTCATCAAGTATTTGATAATAAGTGCATTTATTATTATTTATTTTTTTTACATTTAATTTATAATATCATTGCTTACCTATTGCAATTTCAATTATTTCTTACATTTTTTAATGTTCTTGAAGGTTTTTTTTTTTTTTACTTTCTTCTTCAAAATTATTTCATAATTATCGATTTACATGAAAAAATGTTGAGATCCTCATTTTTTTCTGTAAATTTACTTGGCTATGAAGGTTGTTGAAGAAAATAATTTTTAGAATAATAAAAGAATCAGAGAATATCCGATTTAATTCGTAGTTTTTTTTATTGTGGAATCAAAAATATCCATTTAAATTTAACAGTAGGATACTCCGGATGATAAAGCAATTTTTCATTGTGAATATCACCAAAATGGCATGAATGTGTTCTGATTCTATATGCATGAAAAAGCGGTTTTCTTTACTGTAGACAGAGAGTTTCAATAATTCATGTGAATTATGTGGTTGACATATGCTGCTAATAAAGATACCTCGCAGCGCATTTTTATAAAAGCTATTTTTAGTGCTTTAACTAATTGATTTCTATAATTTCAATTAAATTATTTACATAACTTATAATAAAAAAATAACAACCCGTATTTTTGACTTAACTGGATTTTTTTAACCTTAAAAATTATGAGATTTAGATTTTGCTTTTATTTAAAGTTTGTTTTGCAAGTATATCTGTAATTTATGAATGTCCTTATATTCTATATTAGAATATATCTGCACAATAAAGACACTATTCGGTATTCAGTAACGAATCTGAAAAAAAAATTACATATGGATAGAAATAAATACTTCTCAAATATATAAAATTACAAAATAACCGAAAAAACGTTAAGCTTTAAGACACGTGCCGAAAATTATATTTTTGGAGATTTCATTTCCAAAAAGATTTAATTTATTTTTAATTGGTGCTTTAATCAATGTGATGGCAACACATTTTTTCCCATGAATGCGAAGCGTGCTCGTGCAGCTTAAATTTTATTTTTATTTTTTACGATAAAAATTGTTGAAAAATATAGTTAAAATATTTATTTAAAAATTCATTAAAAATAGAAATTTAATTTTAAGATTAAAGCATTGATATCATTTAAAAGATAAATTTTTGATCTTTAACTTGATGTAAAAATCTTTTTTGTGCAGTAATATTTTCGGAAGTTATAGCAGAAACACGCCCAAATTTCGCTTAATTTTTAAATAAATAAAATTCTAGTTAAAAATTCGAAAAAATAACCCCCAGGTGCACATTCCCGGCCTCTAAGGTATACACGTGCCAAATTTGGTAGCTGTAGCTAGAATGGTCTGGCCTGTAGAGCGCCAACACACACACACATTGAGCTTTATTATAAGTATAGATTAATGCCGTTTCGATCTACCACCAATTCTCAAATATTTAGACATATCAGTTGACCCACTGATACTTGAAAACTACATAGAAATTCACAAAGAAGAATTTTGATATAGAAACGTCATTCGCCGCCAGCAAAAATTTTATTCAAAAATAATGCATAAAACTAAAAAAAAGAGAATTAGTTTAATTAGTTAAAAAAAATTAGTTCCACAGGCAAATGTGGCGAGTTTAACAATTCAAAATGATTACACTTTTTTTTAAACTTCTGTGTTAAAATATTTAAACATGTTTTCTGGTAAAATGTGTTTTTCATTATTTTCCTTTTCAGTAAATAACTTTCAGAAAAATGTTTTTAAAACATTTGAAATGAAACTGCGCCAAAAAATTTTATTTAGTCCTAACTATATTATAAACTAGAATCTAATTCTTTTCAGTTCATATTTATAACTTTTTATTGACTTTTTTTAGTGAAAAAATTCGAGAATTTAAAAAAAAAAATCGAGTTATTTTACACAATTGGGAATAATTCCAAAATCTTTAGAATTTCAAAATTCTGAGTTCATTATAGCTACTACTAATTATATTAGTTATAAATGGGGTAAAAATGACTGCATTTTCGTTAGAATTTGCTACTCAATGTTTGGTGTGATTACAAATTTTCAATGAAATTTAGATAAAAAAATTGCTTATATTTTCAAAGCTAATGGAATTTCTTCTAAAATTTTTAATTTTATTTTCCATTATAATTTTAAAAAATTTATTAAAATATATAAATTTCGAAAAAAACGTACCTTAACATCACATACCTTAACATGGATATTATAGGATTTCGAATAGTTTTATTTTGATATGATTAATGAACGAATATTTCTCGACTTTATTTATCTCGACTTTATTAGTATTTAAAATTAGATCTTGTTTCAAACCCAATATTAATTATTATTTACGGTGTGTCTCCCAGTATTAATCGTTATGGATATGTTTATCCAAATTCAATGAAAAACATAAATCAGGAGAATTGTTTTCTTTGATTTATAAGAAAAAATTTTTTAATTGAAGATTTATTTTTGAATGCTATAATAAACAGAGAACCATGAAAATATCCTCTGTTTCCAAATGTATGACAATTATTCTTAAAAAATTTTTTATTCTGTATAATGCAGTTTAATATTTAAAAATTCTGTCAACACAAATTATTCATTTTATTCATGGTTTAAAAAAAACTTTTCCGAATGATCTATGCAGTAATTCTATACTATTAAATTACCCCAATGATATACACATTGTTCAAAATATATACGTATTTTGTTGTGATTTAATCTTAGACTGCTTAATTTTTATAATCGAATTTAGCATGTTTTATTTTTGTTTTCAACATTTTGTTGATTTTGAAGTTTTTATACTTTTTTCTTCCATTTTTGCATTATAATATTTTATGCCTTTTTATCTCTGTTCATTTGTTTCGATAACTTAGTAATATATTTATCATTTCCTCTTAAATGTTATCATTTGTTTGGCTCAGCATAATCAAATATAACTCCTGCACCAATAAACAATAACACAGATAGCTTAAAGCTTCATCGCAAGTTAGTCAAGCTTTAATCAAAAAGATTCAATAGATAATAAATCATTTAATATTTTTTCAATTGAGAACACTATCCAGTTCAATCAATGCAATCTCATGCAACACACATCAAAAATATTATACAAATTTTATTTTAGAAGTCTCAACGAGTCTTAATGGATGAAAAAGTAAGTGACACTATGGCATAGCATAAGGAAAAGACAATTTTGCTGAAAATGGCGTGAGCGCATGAGTTTATCTTATGACTATAGAGTCCATGAAATTATTCCATTATGAAGGGAAAAAACTATGTGATAATTTAAAAATTAATGGCAGTAAAATTTAAGAAATGAAATAAATTTGTTTTTTAAATATGCAAATGTTAAATGTTGTTTATGCAAAATCTTCTAGATCATTGATTTTTTTTTATTATTTCCATTTCAGACAACAAATGCCTCAGAGTCTCGAATCCCAGATTACGATGGAGAAAACACCCAGTTACTTTATCACACGGGAAGTCCCACATCGCCTGTACAGAATGTCACCGACGGTCAAACTCATCGTGGTGGTTCGAGACCCAGTCACTCGAGCAATCTCGGACTACACCCAAACTGCCAGCAAAAGATCCAGCGGGCCTTCTTTTGATCAGATGACCTTTCGTAATTCGACCAGTGGACTCGTGGATACGTCATGGAGTGCCATCCGAATTGGAGTCTACTCCAGATTTTTGGAGTGGTGGACGAGGCATTTCCAAATGGAACAGATACATTTCGTATCAGGGGAGAACTTGATTCGAGATCCAGCAGGAGAAATGGCTCGAGTTCAAGATTTTCTTGGACTCAAGAGAGTCATCACCGATAAACATTTCTATTTCAACGAAACTAAAGGTTTCCCTTGCCTCAAGAAGTCCGAAGGCAGTGGAAATCCGCATTGTCTTGGCAAAACCAAAGGCAGGACTCATCCGGAGATATCTCCTTCCACGATAACTAGGTTAAGAGACTTTTACAGACCTTTTAACCTCAAGTTCTATCAGATGGTGGGGAGGGACTTTGGCTGGCTATGACGGAACGCCAACTTCTCAAACAAATCATATCAGTGAAAACTGAAATTGTGTTAGTGAGACTACGCGAAAGATGCCAAATCTGAAAAGTCCGCCCTTTCCACACATGTCCAGTGAAGACATAAAATCGAAAATCCCAAAGAAAATATCTCATAACGAGGTTGAGGAACTTTTATCGACCTTTAAACTCCCAAGTTCTATCTTGTGTTATGGAAGGGAAAGAGGAAATAGAGGAGGTGGATATGATGGAACGCCATTTTCGTCGGCAAATCATATCAAGAAGTTGGAATTGCGTTAGCGGTGGAGTTTGCTTTACCACTTTGTAAGAGAAGTGGACTGTGTATCGTTCCAGTAACTTAATCAGTGTGTGTCAGAGCTTGTGTCGTTTTCGTGGAAGTAAAAATGGCAACAAAAAAATGTGCACTAAAAGCATCGCCAAATGGAGTTTCTTTTTTGAAGGAAAAAAAAAGTTGGAAGATTTTTCTATTCGTTTTTAACTGTGGACTCCTTTTCGAAGCCAAATTTGTAAAACAGAAAAGGTGATGCTTTGAAGAATTTTATTTCTGTTTTTCCACTTTACTTGCTTAAAATCTAGTCAGTTATCATAGCAATGATGCATTCCATATATTTTATTTTATTTAATAATATTTATAAACGGTATTTTAAGTGGTAAATAAAATTTTTCTGTAACTATTTTTAAATGAATATATTTATAACGAAGCGTCAAAATTTCTTGTTAAAATTTTCTTTTCTTTTATTAGTGTCTTAAAATAGCTAATGTCTTAAGAATCAAATAATAACAATGCATATTTTGGATTGATGATATGGAAAAAGTAAAGAAAATTATTTTTAAATGCATCAGCTTTAATGTGAAACTCTGATCGTTTAATTTCTTTATTGGGACGAATACGATTGCTTAAGAAATTTTGAGTAAAAATTGCAATACAATACAAGCTGCAAAACAACAGTGTGCCAATCAATTTCTTTTCTATGTCCAGAATTAAATAAATGGTAAAAACTTTGCATTGTATTGTTTTATTCACAAAGATTTCATATCTCAAGAAAGTAAAAAAGAATATATTTTTCATTTTTTCCAAATTAGTTCGTAAATTCACATTTGAAAATCGTTTAAATTTTTACTAACCATTATTTACCACTTATATTAGCTTGAACTGAAAATGAAGCATGACTAAAACAAATGAAACATAAAATATCACGGCAAACAAATTACAAACAATGGAAAGTTATTTTGTAAATAATTTACTAGTTGTAAATTTCTCTTTAGAAATTAAAGTTTCCGAATTATGGCCCGAAAATATAAAAATTACGAAATTAAAGAAACAACGATGATTAAATGTTTTTAATGGTGTATCCGATAATTTTGTGTATTAATCTATTTTGCTGTAATCAAATTATTACTATTATAATTAGCTAAGTAATTAAATAATGAAGTTTTTAAAATATTTGTGCAATCAATAATGAAAATCACGAAATTCATACAACTATACAATACAGTAAATTTCCAGAAATCTAAACGCCCCTTCTTGTGTACTTCCGACCACCCCACCACCACTGAACGAGGCAGTATCCATATTCTAAACGCCCCTATTAGCTAAATAGATTAATACGCAGACAAATTTTCAACAGACTAATTGACCTTAATCGGATTATATTTATGAATGCTGTGATGCCTTTATTAGCATGAATTTCAGCTAGCAATGCAATTTTAATAATTTGAAATTAGTATATTTAATGGCTTTGATAGTGGATTTAATGGATTTGATTAATGGCCACTAAGTGCGAATTTTAAGTAACTTTTCTGATTTAATTCTTCTAATTAAATTATCAAGTCATCGAGTCTTCGATTGATCTGCAGGAAAAACTTCTTTATTTTTTATTTATTTTTACATATATGGTCACTGACATGGTTGAGATGAAGAAAGGTAAATTTTAAATTCTGCTGAAATCTTTCAATTTTTGTTGCTTGCAACAAAATTATATTCATTATTGCTTAATTAGGATAATGGATTACAGCCAAATCACCACCAGGCTATCACTTTGCTATGATCAAATTCAATTTTGAATAAGAATAAAAACATTCACTATTTGCTGATAACACAAATGTTTACAGAAAATTACATGTACTGTATTTACAAATTATATCAATCCATCAAAAATATTTCGTATTTTATTCCGTAAACAATGTTTTAACAAAAAAAAAACATTTCAAACAAATCACAGCAATCTATTTGTCAAACAACCCACAAATAAGGAATTTCCTTTTCACCAGTCTTTTCAAAAAGTAATTATGCCACACTTAATAGAAGCAAACTTCTTGCAATTTAATTTGTCAACTTCAAGAAATAAAAAAATCCAACCTAAATTTTAAAAAATATAAATAACATAAAATTCAACTGCGTACTAGGTAATTGAAAACCACTCTCTTCTCCGTGACTGGGATGCTAATCATTACACCAGGATTCAAAATTCAAACTCAAAATAATAAATAAACAAAAAAATCAAATGCCAAAAAAGAGAGAAGAAAGGAACAGAAAAAGTAAGGAGACTCCAATGATGTTTCGGCTTTTGTGTCTCCTTCTTCTTTCTCCTCCATTTTTTTTCCTTCTCCCACTCTCCTTTTTCACCTCAGTTAATTAAAAGTTTTTGAGAAAAGTGCTGATCGTTAGCTAAAGACGGAGCAGAAAAGGCAGTAATAAAAATGAATCGTAAATGTGATGGCGTTTTATTGAAGAAAGTGGCTGCAGGTAAGGCTATCGATTGAACGGAATGTCAACGGAGCCAGTGGAGGAAAACCAATAACTGAATTACTCGCACCTCGGCACGCGAGGGGGGAGCGTCCAGAAATTTTTCTTTCGTGGTTGAGGGAAAAAAATTCTTGCCAAAATAGGACTTTTTTTTAATTTTTGCTTTTATTTTTCTTTAATAGGGTACAGGAATCATTTTAATGAACATTGAACTGGTCTCTTTAATACATTTATCTATAAAAAAGCAGTTCCTAGCGAATTTTTTTAGAGAAGCGGTGTCATTTTTGTTTAAAATAAATTAGCGGGAGAAAAATACAAGTAAAATAACGAAAATAATAGAAGAATCTTAAATTTCATCTTTGAAATTATATTAAATTTGGCATTCTTTTCTCGTATACGTAACATAGAGAAAGTACAGTAATTGTTTAAAAATTCGAACACAAGACTTTGACGAATCTCCACGTTTTATACCTCTCTGAGCTCGAAAGTCACATTTTTGGAAATTGTTCGTCTGTCTGTCTGCGACAAAAATAACTCAAAAACAATTTAATTAAGACGGTCGAAATTTCCATATGGTCTTTACTAAAAATTTTCATATTTCTATAAATTTTTGAGCAAATTTTTTCGGAGGAAGTCCGTCTATCCGGTTGTTCGAATATCAGTTAATACGATAACTACAAAACAAAGAGAGCTAGATAAATAAGATTCGGTACGCATATTTAACATCTATAGAGTAAACACCTATCAAATTTTGAGCTAAATCCAGTAAGGAATTGACCGTCTGTCTGTCTATACTTTCAGAGACATGTAAATGCGATAACTCAAAACCGCAATATCTTAAATATATCAAATTTGGTGCGGAATTTTGTGACTACAAATGCAGTTTTGTGTCATATTTTGTTTTCAATTGTTTGGGAAAACGTGCCTAAAACTCAAATTCGGTTTTAGGATACTATTAACCGCATAATGACATGGAAAATTCATAAAATTTCTAAATTCTCGCCAGAAGCTAATATTTAGTAATTATTGTACGCCAATGCAATATAAGGCGTTCTCAGGTATAACACCTTTATGAGAGAGTATAGGAGAAAGTTTATAGGAGACCACTTCCTTTGGATTAAATTATGGCATGTTGTTTGAGGTGAAAGAACAAAAAATAGAGAATTTTAAGATTTTTGTAGCATATATATTGTCTACTGTAATTTCAGTGTCATACTTTCTTCTGAGCCGTTAGAGATACACATTAATTTCAATGTATAAATATACTTTAAATGACCTAAAGAGTGAGGTTTTATATTATCTAAATTAATAAGCGCACTATCAGAAAAAATTACGAAGGAATTTCATAGTGAAAAACACGTGGCACAAATAATTTGAATTTTTAAAAATTCCACTCTCCTTGTAACCCAAATTAACTGAATTATGAACTTTTAAATTGATTAATTTAGAACAATCAACCGAGTGTCGAAGTATCTACATTGGTCGGCTAATCTTCCACGAGGATGCAACTGAAATTTTCCGAAATTATTTAACTCTGAAAACTAACGTTTAAAATTCATGTTTAGAGAACAAAAATTGAAGAGATAATTAATGAAACACTTTAATGCGGGACTGATTCGATGGAAGAACAATCCAGCATTTCCATCAATTTTTAATTACGATTTATTCAAAAATATCAACAGTTTAAATCTAAGTTTAAAAGTTAAAGCTAAAAATAACGCAACATTCAATCAAAACCATAAAAGTAGAAGGAAAAGAAATAGAAGACTTTTCAAACAGATTTTTAAGTTTAAAGAAAGAAATACGATTCGTTTATGATTTATAATCTGTATTCAAAATAAGGTTTATCTATTGCATTTAAAATTTACAATATTAGAGCATATTTGTAAATATTTTTAACATAGTTGTATAGTTGTGATATGGAATCGAAATGGATTTCCTGTTAAATATTCTTAACTAATTTTATAAATCAGGGAAAATGTTTTAAGCTATACGGTTTTAAGTCATGGGCCTTTCTTTAAGAATACGTTACTAGTAGAAATTTTGTAAATCGCAGCTCGGTGTTATAGAAAAGAAGTTCGGAATTCCCTTTTTTAGCACCGATATTATTTATAATAATTTATGAAAGCAGTTTAGATTTAAAATATTTAATTATAAGACAGAAATCTTAATTGAAATAAAATAAACAATATTCGTCAGAAGATACTGCTTCAAAAAAATTATTTCTGTGCATCTTTGAAATTTATTCAGCAATCAATTACAAGAACCGAAATATGCTCTGAAGTTACAATATACAACAAATAATTGAAGAAAGGATAACTTTTGCTGGTTACAAACTTCAGCATGTAATTACAGGAGTGGTCTCCACAAAAATTTCTCGTATACTCTCCAATATAGGTATTAACCCAGAAAATAATTTGCAGTGCATTGGCGCACAATAATTAACAAATATTAACCTTCGGCATGAATATATAATTTTTACTAAATCTATCGTGTAATCTTTAGAGAGTTATTTGGCGATTAATCCCTAGAATACAGTTAATGGCATTAGAAAATCGATAATTTTAGATGCTTGTTCCCCAACCGGTTGAAACAAAAATTCGACATTGAGCTACGATTGTAGTCACAAAATCTCATACCACATTTGATATATTTAAGTCTTTGAGCTATCACGTTTACATGTTTCTGAAAATACAGACCGACAGACTGTTAACCCTTTGTAGGATATAGTTCAAAATTGCATAGATGCCTGGACTATAGATGTTAATTCTGTGTAACGAAGTTTATCTATCTAGCTCTCTTTGTTTTGTTGTTATTGTGTTAAATTGTATTCGAACGGCCAGAATGATAGACTTCTTCTGAGCGGATTTTGCTTAATATTTGATGGAAATTTACAATTTGGTGTAAAGACAGTACACCAAATTTCATCCGTCTAGATCAAATTTCGACGACATCTGTTTTTGTCACAGACAGACAGACGGGCAGAAATCTTCCAAAAATTTGTTTTTCCAAAAATTTCAGAGAAGTCTACAACGTGGAGATTCGTCAAAATCTCCAGTTAGAATTTCATAACAATTACTATATTTTCTCTATACTACGTATACGAGAAAGTAAAAAGATAATTTAGATTAATCTCTTACTGAACTGTTCATGACTCACTTTATTTTATGATTGAAATCTCAATTCATTTCCTCGAAAATTAAAAATAATAAACTTTTTTTATATGCGAGGTAGAGTTGTTCAATATGTAAAAATGAATAAAATATTCTATTTTTTCTGAAAATATTTCTGGTTTTACCCATACAGATATATGACTTTTCATCTGTGAAACTGTTTCTTAAGAATAGAAATGTTATATAGAAATTTCAGACCCCAAGCTTCCTTCAGAAATTGTTAGTTCTTCTTAAATTTCCAATTTTGACCTATGAAATATGCTCATTTTAATAGAACCATTAATATCTTCCTCATAATTTTGTTGACCGAAAACTGCAGTTTGCCCATTCAAACTAAGTTCACAAATCGAGCACTTTTCAATTTTTGCGATTAAAATACCGTTTTAAATAACTCTTTAATTCAATTTATTAACATTTAAAAACATTCGTTTGATTTTTACATTTATCCCTGTGAATAAAAAAAAATCTTAGGTTACATTCCATATAGCAGGGTATTAAAATTCGACGTGAAAAGGAAATGTTCGATATTCACTCACTTCTCCGAGTTGCAAGGGGTGCTGAAGGAAATTCGAAGGGAAGGAGAGGGGGAACGGACATTCGGTGTGGTCACTCAATATTCGACTCAATTTTCGCATTTCCTGCCAGCGATCTCCTCTACAAAAACATCCCGACTCCATTTCTCCGGGGAAATCCTGAGAAATGCTGGCTGTCAATCTCCCGCAACCCTATTTCCTCCTCCATTCAATTCAGTGTGCTACTCGGCCTTTATTTCTTATTCTCCTTCAATTACTGTTATCTGTACCGTTTGACTGTCCCTGCACTTCAACTTCTATTAGCAAATGTACTTATATTAGGAAGTTCTGAGAAAAAGGAGTAATTTTGTACCTTATCAAAGAATATTTTGCATTAATTTAGAAATAAAAATTGCTTTTTTTTATGTATATTTAAACGTTAAAAATTTGAATGGAAATTCCAAAATTTTGCACAGTACAAGGTAGGGCTTTGCTAAATCGAAGGTAATTGGATCTCAAATAAAAATCAGAAGCAAGCAAAAATTAAAATTTAAAAAATTGGGTGCGAAAAGTGAGTACCAGATGAAAATAAGCGATATTTTTTTAAACCAAAAAGAGCAATTATTTTTACTCTGAATTCTTTTGTCGATCCTAACTAAATTTATTAAATAAAAAATAATAATTATAAACAAGATCTTTTAGATAATT
>JAPMOR010071052.1:405847-418440 GCA_026543865.1 Argiope aurantia
GATTTAACTGTACGAACTATTTAAAACTAGTTAACTTATTTTATTTTTTTAAATTTTTGTTAGATATATATTTTCTTTTTCATTTCGAAGTGAAAACAAATGAATTTCCCTAATAAGCAATTTTATAAACGAAAAAGTTTTGAACAGTGCGGAAAAGATTTTAAACTAATTTTAGGAATTTTAGAATGTTCCGTTACCTTAGGTGACAACCAACCTCAGTTCTAAAAAACCTTTGGAACTTAACATTCCTACATTTCTTTGTTCATTTGAAAACCGTAGCAAAAAGTGGCTCACTGTTGCTGTATATGGGCAACAGAAGGAAAATGAAATTGAGAGAAAATTCTCTCTCCCAATAATTTTTTCCTTGTACCAGAAAAACTTATTTTGGATAGACGAAAACTGAAGAGAAATTCAGATTTCTACCTCGATTTTGCTATCCTATGAAAATTGAAAAAGCTAATACTGTATTGGTGAATGATTTCAATATTATATACAGAATTGAAAAATGATAACATTTATATGCAGAAAGCCAATCTGCGATGCTAAAGATTCATAGATCCCATACAAAAGTCGAACCTCTCTCAATATAAAATTTCGGAAAACGGTAAAAAGAAGCGCATAATTCAGTTTAAAGAACAATTAATTACTCTTAGTGTATTTAAACTGAAAAATATTACAAGTAAAAAAAAATATAAGCATTTCGCTGATTCAATATAAATGATATCCATGAAATTATTGGGCTGGTGCATTGTTATCAGCAATGCACCAGCATTTTTAAGTGATATTATCAAACGTTCTTGAACACTATTTATTACGAAAAAAGAAACATAAAAATTCAACAGTAAAATTTTTTAATGATTAATCCGGAGCTTAGTTATCAATAACTGCTTCAATGACCGAATGATGGTTGAAGGGTCCACATTGAAGTTGCCGGCCAGCATTCAAGTTGTCAAGCTTTCGTCTTCTTCGACGGCTGCAAAAGTGCCTGATCGTCGAAATCTGATGGTCTACCTATCTCTGATTTATCTTCTAGGCTACTGCCGCCAAATTTCAAACGGGCAAGCCATTCCCTGTATCAACTTTCGTTGATTGTGCCCTCACTATTAGCTCGTTGAGATCGCCAAATGACTGTGCTGCTTTCCATCCTTTCTCAAAGTGGTACATCATAATATGACGAATACGAGTATGATTATCGGCACACATTTTTATAACCTGAAAGAATATTTTCATTCATAAATTTATAAAATATTGTAAATTTTTATGAAAATATAGCACGTCAAAGAAACGTCTGATAATTATGCACCAACCCAATAAACTTGAAGGAAACACTTATATTAAGTTTCAAGTTTTGTTTCTAACATGATAATTTTTCTATGTGACTTCTTTTCGTCAAACGTTCAACATCCGCGAAGCATTCTTTTTATGTAAATATTAATCGGAGGCATCTATTTCAATTTTGTAGATACTTCCATGAAACAATACCTAGATTTTTTTATTACGGTATAGAGTACTTTTTTCAAACTGTACTTTTTGGCCAATCTTCTTCAATTTTGAGTTTTTTTTTTTTTTGTAACTTCATTATTTCATCGCTAAAGGCGCTAAAATCTATCTCAATAAATTCAGCATAATCATTACTATACGTACACTTAACTCCCAAGCTATATGAAATGTCGTTTTGAATTTAAAGGGCTTAAAATAACTTTATCGATCACTCTGAATATATCCGTCCTTGTGTCTTTATGCAATATATGACGCTTTGCCTATGAATGTTGCTGTTAAGGTATACAGCAGGGCAAGAATTTATTTCGTAAAGTGGAAATGCTGTAATTGCAAATATGATTTTAAAATGTATCCAGTCCAAGAAATAATATTCTTTAGCTTATTCTTTGATAAAATCTGATGTAATTGTTTTGCTCTATCGTTTGTTAAAATTCCTCAAAAACATCAGGATGTTTTAGCCTCTCTACTAGTATCCACTCTTTCATAACCTGTATTCTAATTTAACCTGCATGTTTTTACTATAAAAAACATGTTCTTTTTTCCAATAAAAATAAATCTGTTAAAGATCCTTAGAGAGCTCATTTTCTGCCTCTAATCGCAACCTAAAAACAGCCCCTCTTTCAACAGTTGGACCAATATCGTCCATTTTATTTCCCAAATGATTGCATGTATTGCTAATCAATCAAAATTCTTTATACATATTGAGCAAGTATAATTTAAAATGGTATTTTCATTTTGTGTGATGAAATGCAATTCGTCAAAGTTGCTTACTTACTGCTATCAATATAATAGGCAAACAACTGGTCACGGAAGGCGACTAGTTTACAGAAAAATTTTATTCGTTTGTAATAGATGCAACTTTTCTCAATAACGTTGTTTGACTCACCTTTTTGTAATTTTTATTTAAAACTTTGCTAATAATTTAAAGATAACTTTTTCTACTCAATTTTATATCAATTCTACAAGATCTAAGGCAATGCCATATGTTCAATAAATTCTTATATTAAGTCCCATAAACCAAATCTACTTGAAGAACAAACTTTAAGTATATCCGATGTAAATAACATCCATAGAAAATATCAGGCGTTCAATCTTTTCTGTCAAAAAAAAAAGACAAAGTTATTGGTTCCCTTTAGCTGACCGTTTCCAATAAAAGCTATTACCTCACGTGAATGTGGCCTTCGATCGAACGGCAAAGAAATATTTTTCTGAATCCCCGCAGGACGAATCTGACAGCCGCTGAGATGGAGATTTTTTCTCCTCGCACAGTCTGCGGGAATCTCAATTTGTCCAGCGAAAGGAAATATTTTATCGCGCTTAAACAGCTGTTGTCAAGTCTTACTCAATTGAGGTTGGGAGGCATATTATTGTGAATGAATCATTTGGAGCCCTTCAGAATAGAATTAGGATTAAATCCTTCAACCTTTTTTTTAGTGCAGTATGAATGAAATGTTTTTCTTTTTTTTCCAATTAAGCCTATCTATATTAAGAAGAAGAAAAAAAGAAAATTTATTTTTATACGGCTGATTCAGATTAATACCGCAAAAATTAAAGCATCGAATTTTAATTAAATATTAAATATAAGGCATGATAAAAGTTAACCATAGCTTTTATGATACAAGATAATATAATCTGCAGTTTACTAAGGAGAATTAGTTAAAAACGAAAAAAAAAATCAATATTTACTTTAAAATGATTTTTATTGAAATAGAAATAACTACTTTCTTATATATTCTCCATTATGTGCTTTTATATGCTGAAGGGGCGCTTAAACTTAGTGGAAAAATCTCAGCTTCGGATCCAGGGAGTTTCTGACTTGAGATCCGATTCCATCGAAGAACCGTCGTGTAAGGAAGCCTGGTGCACGTTAAATTCGTCCAGGGCCAAACGTCCTCCCGCTGTTGTGGTGTAGAAGTTTGGAGATATGGGTGCCAGCTCAGGTGTCATCCTCTTCATCTAACCGTGGTTCAAAATTATGAGGTCCGTCCCAAAATAGCTCTAGTGTTGCCTTAAAAAGCGGCGTTAATATAACTAAACTAAGCTTATATACTGTAATTTGTTAGACATTAATATATTATCATAAATATTGATGGATAATAAACGAATTTAATAGAATTGAAACGTTGCCTATGAAAAAGCAATTCACTGTCAAAAAGAAATAATTCCTAAATTATCAAGAAATCTCTTTTTTTATCATGTTTACCTCGTTAAGGTACAATGCATTAAAATTTGCTTTAAAAGCACTTATGAAGAACAAAAAATATCCATAATGTAAATGATAGAAATGAAATCTAATTAAAGAAATATGCTAATAGAATTTTTTAAAAATAAGGATAAGTTAGACTCGTATACGAAATTATGCCAATAATAAGTTAATGCAAGGGAAATATTTTTCTCAACCTTAATTAATTGTGCTTCAGATGTATTTGTTTTTCCGGATCAGGCAGTTTTGGATCTATTAAAATCAATATTTCATACTTCTACGATAAGTTATATTAAAAACCAAACGTGTTGAAATGCAGTATTTTCACTTTTGATAATGATGCAATAAGTTAATATTTTAAGCAACATTATGTGTTTGAGGTAAAACATATATAATTGACGATTAGTCTTCAAAAGCTTAGATGTTCCTTTAAAATGTAATCATTCTTTAAAAGAATCTAGTGAATGCTATTCTCTAAAAGAATCTAGTGAATATTTTCTGATTTTCACAGATGTAGACTATTGCAAATATATCTTGCTCAGTTTTTATCAGCAACAATTGAATCGTTTATTTTAGAAAAGAAATAAGTCACATCTATTTAATATATAACCTGCGGCCGTGCTGAAACAAATATTTAAACTTAATTATAGTAAGATTGACTTCGTATTAGTAAGAATTTTTACTTAATTTTAGAAAGGTTAGCATATCTCATTTTAAAGGTTGCATGAAAAATTTTTCACAATGGACCGCGCTATTTTGACGGTGATTCTATGGCAAAGACAGCAACTGAACAATTCCATATCATTCAAATGATGATTGATAGCGAGAGAAATTAAGCGTTGTAAAGTTCTTAATGCAGGGAAGTTTCGGGAGTCCTTTTCTCGCCTCAGCTTCCGAAACTAGACACTTTTTAAGTGTGTCTCTATATAATCAGATTTAAGCAGACAATATTAGACAAACTGAAGCAGTAAAACATCTAATTAACGCAAAAGAATTGGCTTAAGTCCCTCGCTTTGAAAAATTAATTTAAATTTAAAAGAAATTTTAATCCCTTAACTGTGGTATTTTAGGTTACACGTGTATAGTGTAACCATATTTTTCAACTAATTAAATAAAATTATGCCTTTTATTGATTTATAATTTTATTGACAAATTATATACAACAATAAGAATCTCATCATCAAGTATTTCAAGGAATTTTAGGTGAATCATTAACACAACATCTTTCAAAAGAAAAGAAAATTACATCTAATTAGGGTGAAAAGATTATGCAATTGAGGAATTAAGCAAAATTGTAAAAACTTTAAAAGGCTGATTTAATACAATCCAAATATCTTATTATAAAACAGATTACTAACACACTAACAGACAAATGAACTTTAAAATGCAGAAAAATATGATGATAATATTCTGAAATTTAAAGTATACATGATTTTAATTAAAATAAGACCGGGAACACGCCCCTCTCAAGTTAAATGAAAGTACAAAATTAAATTTTTAGGTGTGTCAGTTAATAATTCTCAATTTCGTCTCTTGATGGTGCTGGTGGCAAGAATTGGTTCATAGCCTGAAGTGTTATGTCGTTTATTGCAAGGAGAGTACATGTCAAAACATCGTTGATGTACGATCGATATCGAGTTTGCGCCATAATGTGTAATTGTGATAAACATGTCTAGTTTGAAACAAAAAATGTGCATAAGTGACACGAAGCGCCTTTCTTCAAAGTATTACTTCTCATAATGCCTCATTTTTTCAATCAAAAGAAAAATGCAACTGCAAACGAAAGAATGTTTGTGGAAATTTATGTAACAATGCCTTAACACAACAAGTGATTGAGAGTTGGTTTAAATGCTACAAAAATGGTAGTCCCACATCTTTTCATTTGCTAATATCAGAAGGGTATGGTGTACCATGAACTTTTAAAATGAGATAAGACAATGAATACCTTTCTTTACCATCAGCAACTAATCAATTTGAACCATTAATGGATTGAAAAGCGTCCAATTAGGCTGCAAGACACGGAAACGTACTTTTGCAGAAAAACTACGCCTCATTCCACATTACTATAGATGCTAAAAACATCACTTCTATACATGTCTGGGAGCTCTTGCCCCCCCCCCCTCACTCTCCTCACTAGAGTTGGCTTCTTCGGATAACCACTTGTTTTCATCGATGTCATTTACCGGCCATTTACCGGCAGTGCCATTTACCGGCAACATTTCCACAAGTATGAAGATTTCAATAGTCATTTGTTGACTGAATCACCTCAAAATATGAACCATTTTTCTAAGAAGGTATTCACATTTCAGAGACAGACGGGCAAAATGTATAATTAGCGACGGGATATATTTTGGATTAAGTATTTGTTACTTTTTTCCTAAGGTATAATCGTTTTCTTTAATAAATATTAAAAATTTTTAATCGGCACACCTGGTATTTTGAAATTTTCAACAAAAAGTATCTGGTGTTCCTCTTAAAAACTGTTGAGCCGTTATATAATTGCTTACTTTGTTATTTTATTGCTTGATCTTGAGTTTGACTACCGACAGATTTAAAGTACATAAAGACTACTGGAAATTTCATTTCTCTAAAGAATCATTCATTGAATCAACATCCTTTTGTTTTCAAATTTGAAACACTAGTAATAGCACTAGTTGTAATGTGACCGTTACATTACAACTAGTGCTACCTTTTGCTTTACCCTTTTTATTACATCGATTGCCATCATGCACAAACTGTTGCGATGATACTATTCTAACAGATGTCATTGTATCCTGTTACTCCTGCAGAGTAATAATATTTCTATATTCAACAATATTGAACTCCATTTTTTTGGTATACTTGAGAGGGGAAAGATAAATTTATTATGATAATTCTGTTTTTGTCTTTGATATATCTCATATTAAATATCTTTTAAACATATAACAATCGCAGTTTTCTTTTATTCTTGGAATAATGATGCTATATTACTAAATGAATTTCTACTTCGAATATGTATCGAGTTTTCAAACATTATATATCGAATTTGCTTTCAAAAATTGCCAATTTTTAATTGAATTTGGTGAGAAGGGAGAAGAAAGTGCATTGAAGTTAGATTTTTTTAACGCTATCCTAGACTCTACGCCTGATCATTGTGGTCTTTATTAAATGCATAATGGTAACTTTATGCCAGATAAACAAGCATCCTGCACAGACGGTTGTGCTATTCCAACGGATGCACTGGTAAGCTTCAGTGAATCGGTATAAATGAAAGAAGAATAACTGATACATAGTTATGATTCGTTTCGATCTTTTATATGCTTCAGATTAAGCATTTTTTTAAACTATAACGAAGAGAATCATCATCAAGATAATCATCATATACGAAGACAATCATCATATAGGAAGACAATCATCTTTAATATTGGAAACAATCATCATCAAGATAATCAGATAATGGCACAATAATATTATATTTGCAACTATATTTTATCTTTAAATATGCACGGAATTTTTTAAAGATGCATTAAATTTACATGCAAAAACTGCCAATATTTCATAGAATTTGGGGACCAGAGAAGAAAATGCAATGAAGTTATTTAAAAAAGAAGGAAATTTTTCCCTTTAAACCACCGTTCTTCCTCCCGTGTTTGTTTCAAGCTCAAAAGCCATCACTCACGATCGGAAAATTATCTCCTGCAACAGTCTCTTTCTCTCTATGTACACTTTCTTAAGACTTCTTCTTGATAAAAGGAAGGAGAAGAAAAAAAAATCCATTGTTCATTTCGAACAGAAGTCTTCCGTCTCGTTGGCCCCCAAGGTTTACTCTCTCCCTTCTTATCTCCCAAGACGTCGTTTGCAGAGGGGCGGAGAACGGCCTTCCGCTCCAAAACCCAAAGTGCTCGAAGGAAGGGTCGGTGTAATAAAATAGTTCCTCGGATCTCCCATGCCACACAAGAAACCAAATCGAATCAACTCCTTTCCCAATCAACTGGGATCCTGTTCCTTCCAGGATTCTATCGATTTATTGGTTCGATAATCAAGTAATTAAGAAATATTTTCTTAAGGTAAGAAATTTGTTAATTATACAAAGAAGAAGAAACATTCTGTCAGAAATCAATACAAGTTTCATACCTTCAGCCTTTGATCCCGAGAGGGCAGGGTGTTATAAAGATGGAATTGTTACATTGTACTGTAATTGTTACATTGTACAAAATTTTCGACAATATTCTATCAATATATAAAATTGAGCATGTTAACGAAGTTTTTCAAGGCAATCCGATCTTAACTCTTCCAACAGTTGCATAATACTGATAGTCGTAATCTACAGCGATGTTATTTTGCCAAAATATTTATATAATTTTTTTTTTATTCAGCGTGACCAAAAACTTGAACAATTCGCTCAAATATATTTTATGATAAAAAAATAATACTAAAATGAATCAATCTGCAAATATGAATTAATTGAAAAAAGAATTTTTCTGGAAAACAAAATTTACAAAAAACTTTGAATATATTAAAATTGCATACTCAAGTTGGGAATCCTTTCACGAATACATTCCAGAATGCATTTATTCAAATTTTCCTCTTTTCTCCTTGTAGGGGCACTATTCTTTTAAATCTCATTTTCAATTTATGTTTTTAGTCTATTGCTAGTGTATAAATTGTCAACATACATTCATGTCAATAAATTAAGAATAATTTGGAATCGCACGGAAATCGAACTCTAAAGTAAAATTTTCGCATGTAGTAATACTATAATATATAAGGTAAATGACAGGTAAAAATTTCATCAGTCATTCAAGAATAATATGCAAATTACAGTTTGCTACCAAGTGATGCCGAAGGTACGTCACAATGACGAGAGTGAAAGGGAGGTGTACGTAAGGAATGGTGGCAAAGTAGAATTGCCTTCAAGCGTTCTGTAAGCCGCTCAGTGCTATGACCAAACAATTATGAAACAAAGGATACATGTCGATGATTCTTACATAATAGAATTATCGGCTGTCTGAAATATGGGCGTACTCAGATGGAAGTATCGGAGAAACTTGAAACCATCCAAAGTGCCACTTCTTGGAATTTGATAACAATTCCAAGATAAGGGAAATGTCAATAGATGTGTTACAGTATAGGTCACCTGCAAATTACAACACCGAATGACGACCAGTATTTAGCAGTAATTGCCAAAATAAAAAAAGCAGATGGCGCACATAATCAGACTTTGCAAACAGTTGGGAAATGTTGGTTTATATGCTCGCAGGATTGTCAAATGTGTTAAACTTGGCAAATCACTGTCGCCAGCAGTTAGTCAGGAGTAGAGAAAATGCAATGCGGAAATATCACAATGGGCTTCTGTGATATTTCCCGACGAGTCCGGGCTCAGTTGATTCAGGTTGAAATTTCATATGAAGAACGCCAGGCACCCATTACCACCAAGAGAACATCATTCAACGATACCTTTAAGGTGGTGCAAAATTGCTGATTTGGGATGGAATTATACTGGGCTCCAGAAAAGATCTGAATGTTCAAATCGGGAGCATGACGGGTCCGATAAAACGTGTATGGAAGAATCTTGGCAGACGATTTGCAGCCCGTCAACCACCTCTTACAAGTGTACCGGAACTTTAGAGAACTCAGTGGAGCAATCTTCCCTATGATAAGCTCTATAATTTGATACTCAGAGTGCCTAGACGTTGTAGCAATTGAATTTCATCGTCTGGGAGACATACAATGTACTTAATATCCCAACATCACACCAACCATGCAGAATTAAATTTTTGTAAGATTTTAGGTAAATATTTTAGGTAGATTCCTATAGGAAGATTACCTTTTGCAAAGGTTTTCATGACAAGAATTCTTCATTTCTTCAAATTCGTTCAAAAGTTGGCGTGTGTGTGTGTGTGTGTTCGTACCGTGTTCGTAAATGGCTCATCTAGCACAAAGGGGGCGGAAATAGCACAAAGGGGGAAATTTTCATTTCGCTATAACTTTCTTAGCACTGAATGTAAAAAAAAAATCCAACTAACAAAATTTGCGCCTCATTAAGACGAACAACTTTTGCATTTAATTTTTTCGATAACTGTAATATCTTAGAAGCTAGGGGCTGAAAAGTGATTTTCAAGTCCTAATTTTGAATGAAATTAGATTCGTTAAACATTAACTTAGATGAAAAGGAACTAACCTACCCTTATCTTCCACTTGCCGAGAGAAATTTTTTAAATTTTTAAACTGTCGAAGACTGCCTGAAAAGTTAATGAAAAAAAATGCTTGAAATCTCCCTCATTACAAATTGGATTGTTTTCATCCCCCATCTATACGTTTAGCATCTATTAACATAAGATTTCTTGACATGAGATATCCTAATCAATCATTCCTCTAATCGAAACAAGATGTTGCCTCGTCTGTTGTGAAAGCAGTTTGAATAGTTGATGAGAAAGACCTTTGTCGCTTATGTGCTCTTAGGAGTCAATTCATGGAAAAGGAGCAGGGCGTGGCCAACTTTAGTGAATATTTAAAGCGGAACACGACTGGGTTGCGGCATGAGTAGTTAGAATCGCATCACTCAACAGTTTTGTTATCTCAACAGGCTGTTCCTGTGCTTTACTTTAAGAAAATTTCATGAAATGTGCATAAGCTGACGTAACAATAAATAAAATTAATATTATGCAACAATTTTCATTAAATAGTAAAAGGGGCATTTTTTGCAGTACAAATAAGATTTTTCTCCTGTAAGCAGAGGCATTTGATTTGATAAGTAAGGAAATCCTACAGGCTTCCCTAACCTGCCTATATATCCTGGTATAAATCTCCCATTGGGGATCACGTCAAAAATGAGGATGAGAAGCTTCCTGTATGGTGATTGGTTCTTGCCTCCCTATTGGATATAGAAAAAGGGGGAGGTTTGGGATGACTGAACATACTTCCCAAGTGAAGGGTTATACCGTGGCCGGTGAAGATCCTTAAAACTGTCATTCAATCACAGTTCCCGCCAGCGTTGCGGTCGCTGTGGTCCGGTCATTCAATTTGATCTCTGTGCCTTCGGGCTGGTCGGAGTGGTCAAATTCGTGATTGTAATATCCTGGTTTAATTAAGTAATCGCCATTGTAACTGGACGGAGGGTCTCATCTTAATCGACCCGTAGGATTTACATTCTGTCATCGAAGTGGAAATAACTCAATCCCATATCATGACTGTTTTTACCAGAGATGAGAAAGCCACTTCTTATCCAACTTATCTTAACTTCTTGTCCAAATTAGATATAACCCATACTCGTAGCAACACACTATCCTTTCTAGTAGAAAAAAAGAAACGTAAGTCACAGGAAAACATAGAAGTTTATAGATGTTTCAAACATTTTAACTGAACATACATAAAAATAATTATCTAACTGAAATTGAATGCGCGGAAGCGTAGAAATAAAATCAATCATGTTAGATTCAGTTATTAACGTGCTGTTTTGAAAGCAATACTAGGGTTATTGTAGGATAGGCTTCGCAATTTTGAACTGTGGTCAGATGACGAGGATGATACCTGAGCTGGTACCGTCTTCTTCAAACTTCCACATCACACCAGCGAGAGGACCTCGATGGATTTAACGTAGATCAGACTTCATTCTCATAGTTTCGAAGCTGAGACCTTAATGCCAGGCTACGGCCTCCATCAGTCATGTAGGAAATTATTGTAAAGCATTTGATGGACGTGATTACATATATTCTAGCTTTTAAAAAGCATCAAGCTTTCATTTATGCTGTTTTCTTTTGATGTGGATAAAGTTATATAATTTATTTCTGGTAATTCATTTAGTGAAAAAAGATTCTCAACTTTTTATTTGCTTTGAACTAATTTAAAAAATGTTCATGATGCCATTCACGCACGCATAAAAGATATCCCAAGAAACCTCGGGCATTTTTCTTCGATCTTCCTTCAACTTTCTTCATTAAACAACACAATAATGTGATATAAAATATTTATGGCAAGAAATAGAAAGTACTTATAGAAATAGAATAGAAGGTACTTCTTTCATCAACCAACAAAGTGATATTATCCACAAACTATAAAAAACCAAAAACACTTTCAGGTATAGAAGGATCTGTTTTATTTCACTAATTATTTTATTTGCTTGTAGAACAAAAGCAAATCATGGCTGCTATGGGTTTTGGTTTTCTTCGAAAGGAAGCTTTCCATATATCCAAGAGAGGAACACTCGAGTTCGAAATACTGCAGGCCTCAATATATGTTGTCAGACAGCGCAGCGGAAGTGTCTATTGCGTGCGATAAGATGAATGAAAACGTCTGCCAGAGCAACGGGGCAGATAATATCTGACAAGAAATAAAGAGAGTCGATGCAGTTCTTCTCCCTTATTGGAAGAATCGTCTCCCTTATTCAGAAAAGAAGACGGATTGCCATTACAACAGGAAAAATGTTCACCGGCGAATGTTTTATTCAGAAAATCATGATAAGATCGTTGTTGCAGGAATAGCTCTGGAAACAATCGCTAAAATGTTCCTTATCAATTCTAATACAATCAGAATTCGATTTTTAAACTCTAGGAAGAACGATTGATCAATTCGTGATTTAGTGAAATGTTAAGTCCTCTAATCGATATCAATAAAATGCTACGTTTATGCATACACCTTTCTGCGATGGTTAGACAAATCTGTTTCATTCATAGCCTTGAAATATGGCATAGAAGTAGTCGGATTGCTAACTCGAGAGTCTTGTAACAAGAATTTTAAAATTTGATGTAGAATATTTTTCTTTAATATTTTGTGTTATTTTTGGTGATTTTCGACACATCGTTTTTCTTGATAGTGTGAAAAAATAGTGCATTACCGTATAGAGCAAACTATTGCCTTTTTAATCAATTTTCTCCTGCATTTTCGATAAATTATTTAAATATAAACAATTTTC